>PVIC010007060.1:0-52144 GCA_004025085.1 Thryonomys swinderianus | reverse complement strand
GTTTCTGGGTCTTCTAATCTATTCCACTGGTCCTCGGGTCTGTTACTTTGCCAGTACCATGTAGTTTTTATCACAGTGGCTTTATAGTAGAGTTTTAAATTGGGGATTGTAATACCCACTGCCATGTTGTGGTTGCTTAGAATTGCTTTTGCTATTCTAGGTTTCTTGTGGTTCCAGATGAACTTTTTTGTATTTTCTCTAGCTCTGTGAAGTATACCGTTGGAATTTCAATTGGAATTGCATTGAATCTGTATAGTAGTTGTGGAAGTATAGCCATTTTGACGATGTTGGTTCTCCCTACCCAGGAACAAGGGATATCTTTCCACTTTCTGATTTCCTTTTCTATCTCATTTTTCAGAGTCCTATAGTTTTCAGAGTAGAGGTCCTTCACTTCCTTTGTTAGGTTGATTCCTAGATATTTCATTTTTCTGGGTGCTACTGTGAAAGGGATTGACTCCCCAATTTCTCTTGCAGTGAGTCTGTTGTTTGTGTACACAAAGGCTGTTGATTTTTGAGCATTAACCCTATATCCAGCAACACTACCAAATCTGGTAATTAAGTCTAGTAGTCTTTTGGTTGAGTTTTTAGGATCCTCTAGATAAGAGTATCATATCATCAGCAAATAATGACAGTTTAACTTCTTCCCTTCCTATCTTTATTCCTTTTATATCTTTGTCCTACCTGATTGCTATGGCTAATGTTTCCAGCACTGTATTGAACAAGAGTGGTGACAACAGGCATCCTTGCCTTGTTCCTGATCTTAGTGTATGTAAAAGGTTTCAGTTTTTGCCAATTAAGTATAATGCTGGCTATTGGTTTCTCATAAATAGCTTGTACTAAATTGAGATAAAGTCCATCGATTCTGATTCTCTGTAGGGTTTTGATCATAAATGGGTGTTAGATTTTGTCAAATGCTTTTTCTGCGTCTGTTGAGATAATCATATGGTTTTTGTCCTTGAGTCTGTTAATATAATATATTACATTGATTGATTTACATATGTTGAACCAGCCTTGCATCCCTGGGATAAATCCGACTTGATCAGGGTATATGATTTTCTTGATAACTTTCTATATTGTTTGCCAGTATCTTACTGAGGATTTTTGCGTCAATGTTCATTAAAGAGATTGGCCTGTAGTTTTCTTTTTTGGTGGGATCTTTCCCTGCCTTTGGAATCAAGATGATGGTTACTTCAAGGAATGATCTGGGGAGTACTGCTTCCCTTTTGATTTCACTAAAGAGATTGAGAAGTACTGGTGTTAATTCTTCTTTAAAAGTTTTGTAGAATTCAGCAGTGAAGCCGTCAGGACCAGGGTTTTTCTTTGTTGGTAGGTTTTTTATTACGTTTTCAACTTCCCAGACTGATATCGGGTTGTTTAACATTTTTATAACCTCTTCATTCAGCTTTGGAAGTTCATATGTGTCTAGGAATCTATCCATTTCTTCTAGATTTTTCCGTCTTCTTGGAGTATAGATTTTCAAAGTACGTGTTTATTATCCTTTGGACTTCTTCTGGGTCTGTGCTGATTTCCCCATTTTCATTCCTTATAGCATGGATTTGAGCCTTTTCCTTCCTTTATTTGATAAGGTTGGCTAAGGGTCTGTCGATCTTATTTATCCTTTCAAAGAACCAACTCTTTCATTCATTAATTCTTTGTATTGTTCTCTTTGTTTCCATTGCATTAATTTCTGCTCTGATCCTTGTAATTTCCTCTCTATCATGTGCTTTGGGTTTGTTTTGCTCCTCTTTTTCTAATTGTCTGAGGTTCATCATTTTATTAGAAAATAAAACAATCTAATAGGTGTGTGAAATCTTAAACAGCCCCCTCTGAGGACAGATAACAGCTGACAAGTGTGTCAGGAACACGGGGTAAAACCTCAGAATAAGCACAAAGTGTAGGCAAGGAATCTGAATCCAGATTTGAACTGAAGGTCACCATGACAACAAATCCAAATCTAACTTACATCTTGACCAGTGAGATATTATGCCTCTCGCCCTCCGCTCTATTCAATGAACCAGGTAGTCAAAATAAGACACCCAAAAAGCAATTTTTGAATAACCACTATCAATAGGCATGTCAATTAACAGAATGAGACCCAGAGATGACACAGAACTGATAGAGGCTAACAGAAATGAGGCTCATACAGAGATGAGGAATTTTAACAGAAGAAAAATGAAAAAATGTCATATGTAAACACAAGAAATTAACACGACAACAGAGATGAAAAACATCTTCAACAAGTTCTTCAGTAGTCACAAAGTAATTTGGGGTGAGGAATAATGAATTTGAAGATAGAGTTATATAACTGCCCAACATGAAAGAGGAGGGCAGAAAATAACATCCAAGAGTTACAGGACAACCAAAAACTTTGAAAAAGTGAAAATAAAATTTTGAAAAGATAAATCAAAAAGTATTTAAAATTAAAGACCAAAAAATAACCATTCTAAAATGTTGGGGCTCCAGTAGGATAGACCTGACTCATTACTGAACAATGGTTCTCAGCCTTAAGAGCACTCTCTCCAAGAAAACCTACTATCCAGAAATTTTTCAAACTATATTTCACTCTAAATACCCTTTGAAAAAAGAATTTGTACCTTATTAAACCCATGCAACTTCAGGTGTGCTCAGGGAAGGATACAATCATTTATTTCAATCCATTCAAACCTACTAGTTGTAAAATAACAACTGGAGACAACTACATATTCATGACTCTATAGAAAAAGCAAATAAAACCAACAATAATCTGATTAATGACTACTACCCAGAGATTATAATAAAAGAACATTCTTAAAAATGCTACCTTGTTCTAAAAAGAAGGACCATGTTAGTTACTTGTGATAAAGTTAGGTTTTAAGAATGTCTCCTCAGGCCGGAGATTCAGCTCAGTGGTTCCGGTACCTGCCTTGCAAGTGCATGGTCCTGAGTTCAATCCCAGTAATCACAGACAATGCTGGATGTGGTGACTCATGCCCACCAGCAATCAGTACCACACCCCACAGTGCCGGGCCATGGCGGCTCAAGCCTGTAATCCCAGCACTTGGGAGGCAGAGACAGGAGGATTGCTGAGTTCAAGGCATGCCTGGGCTACATAGTGAGCTCAGAGCCAGCCTGAACTACAAAGCAAGACCCTGCCTCAAAAAAAAAAAAAAGTCTCCTCAAGAAATAAAAGGTTTAACAGTGGGTTCATAAAAGACTCGGAGATGAATTTATCTCATTAAGAATAGACCATTTTAATCATTTAAGGATAGCCAACTCCTTTTCTACATTTTTGGTAAACCTGACTGACCACTAGTAGCCAGTTACTTACCTGACAAACATTTTAACAGGTCTTTACTGCAGCAACCAAAGATTCTTTAATGGCTAAAGTTAATGAAGATGATGGGCCTCGTGCTTTTATCTTTTTTCATTGATTCTCAAAATCATCCTTCAATGTGCATTTGCATTCACAAAATGTTCTCTCACAGGCTCTTATCCTTCCAAGCATTTCCTCTAGATGTCACCTGTCATATAGCTACCTATGCATTCCCACATGAGTTCCTCTAATCCCAGCCTACAGCCACAGGCTCAGCAGCCAAATGCAACCACAGAGCTCATCCTTCATTCCTGTTTCTCTTTCTATGGTCCCACCATCTTCACCTTGTCCACAACCCTCATTTCATCTCAGGCTCCCTCTTCTCTTCATCCCTCCCTGTACAGCTGCCACCGTTTCCGTCCGTGTCATTTAACTTCTGTTCCATGCAGTCTCTTAGCTACTCCTGAGGTTATCTGAAGTACATCAGGATCCTGGCAGCTAGCAACTTGTTTCCTCGCCCCTTGCCCTTGCTGTACAGTCTAGCTGACTATAAATAGCCAGCCTGATAAAAATGTGGCCTCTAGCGTTAACGTGCCAAGCTGAGATCCTAGTGCCAAACAAGTGTGTAGGGAGCCTTAAAGTGAGGCAGCGCCAAGACTTCCCAACTATGAAACATGGGTAGAAACAGCCAACCTCAGAAGGCTGTTTTGCGCAACCCACACCACGAATGCCGCACACTAAGCAGCAGCACAGATCTAGTTCCTTCACTTCTGATGGAAATCCTTCAGTGCCCTCAGCACAGAGGTGGAGGACCACGACGAAACGGGGCACGATCTTCACATTCCACCTTCCCTTCCCTCCACCCCGCTCCCGGCTTCCAGGACGCTGATCTGGGGCCACCCCTCAGCAGGCTGAGCGACCCAAGCTTCTTCTTCATCACCCCATGTTTAAACCACCTCTTCCACTACTCAATCCTTCCTCACGAAGTAGCTCGGAAACCACCCTTCCATCCAGGGAGCCAGGCCACCTGCCCTCCCTGGGCAGCCCTCATCCTCAGTGCACTAACAGCTGACTTCCCTTTCAAGCACCGCACACATGACCGTTTAAGTAAAGACTGAATCCTGAGACAAGAACCCCAGGGTAGACTCAGAACCAACATTGTGCTGGGATGTAAGGCTTAAAATATATTGTTTCAAATTCTACTGGCATCTTATATACAAAATTCACAAGGGACATGAATGCTTTCAATGTTCAATTATAATACATAAGTTACAACTTTGCCAAACAATAAGTTTTCATGTATCATTTTTAAAAAAGATCAATTTTGTATGTAGATCCTAGGCATTCAAATAATTTATTAACAGGTCAAGGATTTAGCTCAGTGGTTCTGGTGTCTGCCTCATAAACACAAGGGTCCAAGTTCAAACCCCGGTACTACATACCACAAAGCCAGGCATAGTGGCTCATGTCTGTAATCCCAACACTCAGGAGACAGAGGCAGGAGGATTTCTGAGAGTTTGAGGCCAGCATGGGCTACACAGTGAGTTCAGGGCCAGCCTGAACTACAAAGCAAGACCCTGTCTCAAAAAAAAAAAAAAAAAAAAAAGCAAAAACAATTTATTAACAGAGTCCCAGGTACTTCTTTGGAAAACAATAGGTCCTTCACTCTGAAGTTCGAGGACAACTGAACCCTGGCACATTTGTAAAGACAGACGAGTATCTGCTGAACTAAAACTGTGCTCCTGATGTAGCCTGGTCCCAGATCCCTCACCAGGTCACACCAAGGCCCTGGCTGAAGTCGCCGACCTGCCCACATTTCTCAAATGTGCAGCTGCTGCTCTTACTTCACGCAGGGCACTAAGATACTCTCTGGCCAGCCACACAGGCTCAACAATGAAAATATCCACTCAGCGTCCACACCACAGGCAACAATGGCTTTCCACATAGTACAATAGACTCCAAAACCATACCATAAATCACATTTGTCAACATGAGTACAGACAAATAATTTTTAAATATGACATGTTTGTTAACTTTTATGCAACTGTTTAAAAAAATGACGCGCAGACCCAGGCTCAAACCACAGGATTATTTTAAAAGCAAACCACTTATGGATAAAGATCAGCAGCCCAAGTACAATGCCAGTGGCTTCCAGAGAACAACTGAACACATAAACTCATTAGAAGAGACCACCCTAAAGTGCTTAGCAGGACCCAGAGCCTCTAATCTGCATCCATAGCTGTCTCCAGGGTAAAGCCACAGCACTGCCCAGAAATACTTCTTCATAGAAGTTTGGCTTGGTTTTTTGACTTTTTCCAGAATGTAAAAGAAATCTTAAAAGGACAGATATATGCAAAAAACACAGACACATCAAAAGAATTTCCAAGTTTTTTCCAACTAGGAATTCCATAAGCTCATGCAACCTTAATGACAGTGGCACAGTGGCCGTTCTTTCCCCATGAGACAGAATAAAACCAGAATGCTTGTTACAGCCTCCTTGTCTTTGTGGCAGACACCACCCTCTGTCACAATCTCTATCTGTAGTGAAGGAAAAACAAACAAACATGGTCAACTTCACTCCTTAAAACTGTAAAGTCACAGAAAACCTCACTATACCACTTATTAAACTTTGTTATGAAATTTTAGGTAAACTTTAATTCAAAATATTTGTCTTAGTGGATTCTATTTCTCCCAAAAGAAATTACTACAGATTTCATGGTTTAACCAGCATGAACTTATTAAGCTCCCATTTCAGGAAGTTAGAAATCTGAAATGGGGATCACCAAGCTAAAACCAAGCGTGGAAAGGACTGACCCCCCCCCCAAAAAAAAACCAGCACAGTCACTCCCCACTCAAAACCACCCTGACCTCTTTCTTCCACAGTCACCTCTTGGTCAATGCTCTTTGGTCTCCCTGTGCAGCAGCACCCTACAAAATGAAACGCAAACAGGAGAAGCTGAGCTCCATGCTGGACCCAGCTTTAACTCCCTTCTCAATCACTTAGCACAAGTTCCTTGGATTTTACTTCAACTAGATTTCACCTGTGCAAGGGGGGGTTGCAAAACAACAGCTGCAGCGCTGTGGTGCCTGTGGGTCCTTCAACGAACCGCAGGCATGGGCTGCATGCAGCCCACGTGCTCTGGATCTAGGGAGGCCTGACTGAGAACCACCAACAGAAAGTGGGTGCACCTTGAGCCAGCCAGATTACTCCAGCCAACTCCAAGCAGACCAAGAGCCTGGCCTCCAGGCTGTGCAGCAGCCACAGTCCACAAGACTAAAATGGCAATTTCAGTCTAAGCAGGGTCACCTACTCATTAATGGGATCCCTGTCCTGCAGACAGAGGTGATGGATGAGCTACAGGGTGAACAATACTATGACTAAAACTATAACTGCATTTTATATGTGCACTGTGAATTGTACCCCCTTTCAGCCACTGTTATTACTGCTTCAAATAAATTACCTCCGTGGTGCCCAGTTAGATTTGTTTGCACAACTTGGGTACAGCTCCACTAAAAATATTTTGAATCAAAATTACACACCAGTGTTCTTTATTATCAGAGCTACACGTTGCTAAAACATATTTACATAAGGTTTCTATAGTTGATCCAGTTGGACTGAATGGTTTTCTAGTGTCTTTTTTTCTAATACCAAAGATTTTGTTAGTGTTTTATTAAATTTTATAGCTTTTTCCTTCCATCTACTTTACTGGAATGTTTGTTGTTCTTTTTAAAATTTTTTTTTTATTAGTACATCGTGTTTGCAACTCATCCACTTTACAATCCTCTTGGGAGTGGTTACAGGTACATATTACAGTCTCTTTTTTTCCCTTGTTCCCACTACCCTCCTTCTCCAGGTTTCTCGTCCCATTTTTCATTCTTGTTGGTATTATTTGTTTTAGCTCATGTTGTGGCACACAGTGTTTACATCAATTGGGGTGATTAGATTGCTATACATGGCATATCTTTATTATTTCCCTTCCCCTCCTCCACAACCCTCACTCTTGTTCCTTTGGACCATTTCCCTACTGCAAGAGATTCATCTTCTTGTTGCTTTTTATCCTTTATTATTTTCTTCATTTGTACTTTGCCTCACTCAAAAGAGATATGTACTATACGGCTTTTAAACTTGTGTGTCTGCATTATTTCAATATTATATTTTCCAGATGCATCCATTTTCCTACAAATGTCTCAAATCTGTCATTTTTTATAGCTGAGTAGTATTTTTATATATTGCTTATTCTAATGATACTTTAAGTTACAACTGTTTATTTATGAAATTGTTTTGGAGCTAATTGGTTTTGATATTTGATTCCAAAGTGGCCCAAGTACTTGGAAATGACATGTCTTAACAGTCAAGTACATTACATTCAGTGCAGCGAGACAGATACACAGACCTACAGGTCACTAATGGATGCCACACTACAGCCAAGTCATTTGAAAAAATTTATCACGTATTCTTCCTGAACAATGCACACACAACAAAGCACACACCTAGCTTGTTTGGGTAGTTCTCCAAGTCAAACAGGAAAGAGAAATATGTAATAAGTGTATACAATCATGAATTTGTTCTTTTATGTGTCTTAACCCTCGGATAAGAGCCACTTCTGTGATCCTGCAGGTTATTTAGATTTACTGGGGCCTCCGTTAGCCTCACTTCTCAACTGTCTCTCAGTGTAGGTAGAAACCACACCTGCTTCACAGGACTGTGATTAGGTAGAAATAAGTTGATGCAGTTGAAGTAGTACCAATGTTCTAAGCAAAAACACCAGATGAATGTTTTCTTTTTGTTGTTAAAAATATAAAACATTTCAGGTTGACACAATTCCTCTCCAAAATATTACTACTCTACAACTTAAAAACATGGAACGTAAGGTTCTACTGAAGTCTGTTAAAATTCCTCGTGAGATCCTATTTCAAAAAGAAAAATTCCTTATATCAATTAAATATAATAAGATTTATATGAACAGAGAAAAACAAAACTTAAAGCAAAACAAAAGACCACTGAGAACTAGGCAGGTTTTTAGAACTCCAACTAACAATGTGATCTGACAGCATTTGTCTCTCACCAAACTAAGACATAAAAAACAATTTAATTGGCTACAGCTTTGTTCATTAGCCAGCCCACTGGTTACAGCCTAACTAGTTAATTGATTGCAGGGTCTCCTGCAACCAGCCAAAGCTGGTTCCGGATTAAGCTATATTGGTTAAGTCCGTTGGGGTAAATTCAGTGCCAATCCAATTCATAGCCACCCACACATCCTACTTCGTAAGCCCAAAACAAAAAAAAATTTTTTTACAAAGACCAAACCTGATTGCTTTTTTTCTATCTTCTTTAGGATAATTTAACTTCCTTTCTTTCATCTCCATGTCCTTCGATCCTTTTTGCCACACTTTAAGAAAGAACATAATTTTAGGACTTCCATTAGTAATGCCTTCCTGAGACACCTGCCAGGGCTGGTAAGCAGCTGCTGCTGTTTCTGGCTCTGTGAATCTGCTCAGACCAAGTATTCAGATTCCTAGAGTGTCTCCACTCTTCCTCCACATCCTCTTTCCCCCTCAAATAAAATTTTAAAGAAACAGTTTCCATCAGCCAACACCAAAAATGCTCCTGCAGTCACTGCTTTGACCATTCTATAGTTGAGGTCCATCTGATTATATACCTAATATTGACTTGGAATTAAATTAGAAATGCCTTTTACCATATGAAGATAAAACTCATGTTCTAAATACCATTTGCCCAGTGAGCAGCTTTTAACTCAGAGTGGAAATGCTAAGCTTAGTTCATTTACATAAGCATTTATTAAGAACAGTCTAGGCCAAGAGCTGCTAAGAGGCTGGGTACAGCAGGATACAGAGATAGTGAATTAGATGTCAAGAAGCTTAAACATTCTCACTTTAAATTCCAAACTGTAATTTTCTAAAAGTACTTAAGATCATTACCTAACTTTAGCCCAATGATTATAATGTTTATACTCACTTTCTCTTCTTTCCAATTCTAAATTTCTAAGCATAAATATCTCTGAATAATGGTCCATAGGAGAATATTCAGTGGAATGAGAGAAAGAGATGACAGGTGTGGCATGTTGTGATGGTCCTCAGGAAGTTTACAAAGCAGTTGAACAAAGCACAATACGTGAAGAGTTAAAAGTAACAAAGGAGGTAACTAGGTAACTAACATTAAAGGACAACAAAGGACAAGACTAGCCTGGACCACTCACATTTCTCTGTTGTGAGATGGTTGCAAAGACTGAAGGGGAAGGAAAATTAGTTTTTATTCAGGCTAAAGCAATGCACAATCATTTCATCTCTAACCAAGTTTTAATGGCTCTCCTACTAAGCACAGGGCCAGTGCGTATCAAAACTCACATTGGTGGTGGGTACACACCAAGACTGAAAGAAAGATAAGAGACTTAGGTTGTGAAGACCACCAGAAACATGAACAACACAGGCAAAGCCCTCTCACAAGTCAGACAGGTCTGTGTGTGCTTCCACACTGTTTTACTTCCACCAAAATTCCACCAGTCAAGAAAGTGCAAGTGAAGGAAAGTTTTAAGTATTGAAATTTTGCTTCCATGATAAAAGTATTTCAAATTATTATGTAGTCACTGAAAAAACTCCCTGACTTTTCATTTTGTGCTTCATAAGATGCTATGCAAAGAAAAGATTAGGGGGAAAGCCAAGAGTTATGTTCAGATCCCTACTGTGCACACAACTTGACTCAGCACTATAGGACTTTGCATTCAGACAAATCCTGGAGGAACTGAGAAGTTCAGAAATGTTTTCTATGGATCAGACCAGCAACTGAGTACCTCTGTACCCAACCAGCTTAAGGCATTCAGATGTGCAAGTTTTTTAATTTTTACTACGCAAGCAAAACACAGGACTAAATTCAAAGCCAGGCATATATTTGGCTGCCTAAGTTGAGTAGAAGGGCATGACAGTTTCATAAGAGAGTATATCTCTCCTATTACTTGTTGACATCATATCATTTATCCCAAAAGAGTTGCAGAGGTACTGCCTGATAAGGAAATAGCCTCAAGTCAACACTTTCCTCTTGCATTTCTAAATCCTTTCAATCCATTCTTCAGGTTATTTTAGCCCATATCACTACTACAGTGCCTACTACACAGGAAGCAGTAATTGACAACTGGACTGATGGCTGGTAGGTTGTGAGTGCTCTTGCTGGATAGCCGGCATCGCTGCCATTTATAATAATCTACCTCTCCAGTCTTAGGCCTTAGCGTCTAAACTATCTCAACATCACAAGGAGGTCTCCCAGTTCACTCATACTTTGCTTTCAACAATATTTGCAGATACAGCCAGAGGCTTTTTTGTGAATTACAATATTTCATCTCAAGAAACAAACTCAGGTATATCTGAATGTGGCCTACCACAATAGCAGTGGTGTCGAACCTGCATTTGAACCTGCACCAGAAGGTGCAAAAACCTTGATCCTCAATCAGATCCCAAGGCAGCCCCTTCACATGCTCAACAGAGGTAGGTGGTGCCAACAATCTACATTTCTAATAAGCCCCCGGGGGTGGTGATGGCTTACATCAAAAACCACACTCCTACAGCATTCCTTTCCATGGCACCACAACACCATGGAACACATAGCAAGGTTTAATTCAATCCATTTCCCATTATTCTTTATGCCCTCTTAATTCTGCACAGACTGCACCACTGGGAGATGATGCGCTATTTTCAACAACAGTTCCATGTGCCTTGCCTAACAAAGATACTCTCATAATTCAGCAGTCTGATGCATGTCATGTGGCCATTAAAAGGGCTTTGTATAAGAACATTCATTAAAATGGAAATTTTTCATGACATATTACTGGTTAAAAAACAGCAAGTAATAAAGCAGCATTTCACAATACAGTAACATTGGTTCAAAGTGTGGATTTGGGCAAAATATAGGAGGTGGATGGATCCTGGGAAGAAATATTTGTTTATAACTCATCTGAAAATGTTTTGGGAAAGGCATGTTCTCTCAAATCTTCTCGGTAATATTGACTATACTAGTCATGTTCATTCTGAGTCTTTTGTGATAGGAGAAAGCAGCTTTTAGGTCTAAAACCTAGGCATGCCTGCACCTCTGTAAAATGGCCACAGCATCTGCTTTTTCACTATGGGTCATGAAAAGCAAATGAAATCATATTTGTGAACGACTCTCTTGAAAACTTCAAAGCACTAATACAGTGTAAGGATGACAAGATATTGATTTGGCTACTCAGCTCCATTTGGGAACTCAGCTTTTTCCCACTTAGTGTGTACCACAGTCAAAAGGCACAAAGAACTAGCATATTAAATTTTAATATAATTGGATTGTTACAGTTTGTAGATACAAAAGGACAGCACCCTTGAATGACTTGGAATTCACTCCAACTAAAACCAAACATTGCACTCCTGCCAGCCAGCAAGAATCTGCTTGCCAAGGGCATGCAACATACCTTTGCAGCCCAACACACAAGTCTTACCAGGACTGTTGGTACAGTTAGCCCTAAAGGAAACAGAGTATGGAATCCCTCTGCTTTGATAAATCCTATTTACAAATAAATATCTTAAGCATACAAGAACATAGCTAAGTAACTTTCTCATTCAAAAAGGGTTTACTGAACCATGGGCTAGGATAGTTGAGGAGAAAAGACAAGCCTTTACCAACTGTTTACCTCTCAGGCACTGAAGAAAAACTCAGTTTGTGAATATGGAGACACACACACACACACACACACACACACTGTTATTCAAATGAGGAAATAACTGCATTTGGGCAGAAAAGTTGCCCCCCCCAAAGTGAATAAAGGTGTAAGCACATTCCAGATGTGAATTTGAGAAAAATTCACTGGGCTGCTACAGGCCTGAACACCCCTCAATCACTACCATCCAAGGCTTAAAAGAGCACACATCATCAAAAGTAAGAAAGTCATTGTGTATCTTAAAAAGAGGCCCTAGCTGGGTGTGGTGGCTCACACCTGTAATCCCAGCACTCGGGAGGCAGAGACAGGAGGATTGCTGAGTTTAAGGCTTGCCTGGGCTACATAGTGAGCTCAGAGCCAGACTGAACTACAAAGCAAGACCCTGTCTCAAAAAAAAAAAAAAAAAAAAGAGGCCCTAAAGGTCAGATTTAGCTCAGTGGTTCCAGCTCTTGCCTAGCAAGTACAGGTCCCTGGTTTGATCCCAGGTAATCACATACAACAATACCAAGCATGGTGACTCACACCCACCAGCAATCAGTACCACATACCACAATGCCAGGCATGGTGGCTCAAGCCTGTAAGTAATCCCAGCACACGGGAGGCAGAGGTAAGAGAATTGCTGAGCTTGAGGCTTGCCTGGGCTACATAGTAAGCTCAAGGCCAGCCTGAACTACAAAGCAAGACCCTGTCTCAAGAAAAAGAGCCCTGAAATAGATGACCTAGAGTTGCACATCTGGTAGCTAATCGACCTGCTAAATTTTAGATCCAAGTCCCTGATGTCAACTGTGAAAATAAAAACACATCTCCTTAAATTAGTCACTTCTTCAGGTGGTTATTATTTACACTAACAATTAAAAAAACAGCTTAAGCTCAACTGTAACTGGCACACAACAAATCTTTTATTACCCATTCACCAAACTAGCCTTGTGAGTTGCTGGGCCAGGAGTCCAGGCACCAGGCCTCCTTCTACCAGCTCCAAGCAAATCAACACTGAGTCCCATGACACTGAGTAAGAGCTAGTCACACATTAGCTTCAGAGCAAAGGGGAAAAAAAATCATATAAAATATTTAAATACATCCTAAAAACAGGCAGTTGGTAGCAGCTGACTCCTAAATTAAACATTGTTCAGAGATCTCTTTTGGTCAGCATCACTCTAATAACAGATTCAGGCTTTCTGATCTGACATGAAGGGCCATTAAGACACTGGGGTCAGCTATGTGGAACTTGCCCTGAGTTGTCAGCTGCCAGCATTGGAGAGGATGTCCTAACACTGTCAAACATTGCCTGGCACAGCTTACCAGTGCTGGGGTGGGACAGCACAGCACTGAACAAGTACAAGGACACTTGAAGAATGAAAAGGATTATCTCCAAATCTGCAAAAGACGCTAAGCTACCAAGACCTGTACACACTGCCATTTCAATCACAGGTTATAAGCTCTTAATATTTCCAATAACAGAAACCACCTTTAAAAATGTGTTGGATCACCGGGTGTGGTAGCTCACGCCTGTAATCCCAGCACTCAGGAGGCAGAGATGAGAGAATTGCTGAGTTCAAAGCTTGCCTAGGCTACCTAGTGAGCTCAGAGCCAGCCCAAACTACAAAGCGAGACCCTGTCTAAAAAAATAAAATTAAAAAAAAATGTGTTGGGTCTTTTTAATTACTTACAAATAAGGAACTAAGAACAAAAAAATAATAAACAAAAAGGAACCACTGTGTCCACAGGATGCTCCTTATAATTACTCCTTAATCTGTCAATATAATTGCTAGTAACTGCTAAACTTTATTGAGTGCTGGGTCTATGCTGGGAATTGTTTTGAGTGATTTTTATGTGATCCTCTTAACTACTCCAAGACTGAGACAGAATGAGTCCTTTTTACAGATGAAAAACAGACACAAGGGCCGGGCATGGTGGCTCACGCCTGTAATCCCAGCACTCGGGAGGCAGAGATAGGCGGATTGCTGAGTTCGAGGCTTGCCTGGGCTACATAGTGAGCTCAGAGCCAGCCTGAACTACAAAGTGAGACCCTGTCTCAAAAAAAAAAAAACAGACACAAGGACTCATCAAGGGACTCAGACAGGGACACTGTAGCACAGCAGGAATGGAAAGTGGATGATCCAGGGTTGCTGCCCTGTATGACCACATCTGGGATGTGACATATCAGAGCTGAAAGAAAGAACTTTAATTTGATCTTAAAGGACGAAACTCATCTTCTCAAAGGTAAAATAAGTCTATCATTTCATTGCCATGAAGGCAGAAGTAGTGTACCAGTCCTTGCCTCGGTCTCATTACTGGAAAACAGCCTGAAGGTCACCAAAAGGCGAATCACTATGGCAGTTGCTGAAAAAAGACCTAGCAGTGTCTTATAGTCAAGGTGACAACGGAAACAGGAGTGGCCATGAACAGAAGTCACTCTGCCAAGCAACATGATATATTTTAACAAGCTAACCACCTTCATCTCTTGGCACTGTTTTCCAATCCAGTCCATTCTGACTAGGTTTGGACTGAAGTCTTCCCATCTTAAAGTAGACTAGAAAGAGCTATGGCAGTAAGGACAAATGGTCCCAATGGCTGCTAACCAGGCTGGTCACACTCCTCAGCGGCCAGGACAGTTCTTGCCCTCACAGCAACTCCTCAAGTGCTATGCTTAGGATTTGCTTTCTCAGCCATAACAAGATAGAACCAAACTCTCTACAATCATTTTCGTCTCTAATGTACTGTTAGAAAATCAAAGATACTCACAGAGCAGACACCATCACTAGTCTTAGAAGCAAAATGCAAAGTTAAGAAGATCTACAACTGGGGCCAATTTAGCTCAGTGGTTCCGGCGCCTGCCTCGCAAGTGCAAGGTCCTGCGTTTGATCCCTGGGAACCACACACAATGCTGGGCGTGGTGACTCACACCTACCAGCAATCAATACCACATACCACAGTACCGGGCATGGTGGCTCGCACCTGTAATCCCAGCACTCAGGAGGCAGAGACAGAAGGATTGCTGAGTTCGAGGCTTGCCTGGACTACATAGTGAGCTCAGAGCCAGCCTCAACTACAAAGTGAGATTTGGTTCAGAACAGGGAGGCAGAGCTAATAGTTTTTGAGTTCTCTTGTTACTCTTTGTTTAATAAGGATCACCCTTATTAAACAAATCAAATACAGTATGTGGTAGCCCAAAGCAGGTATTCATAATGGGCATTAAATCCTACCTCAAAAAGAGAGGTGAATTTTTTAATACATAAAACAAACATAAAGTCCACCAAAAAAAGTATATTCACTGCAGCAGTTTGCTGTATTAATAAATGTTTAAAAGCTAATGCCCACTACCTTTTTTTTTCTTTGAGACAGGGTCTCGCTTTGTAGTTCTGACTGGCTCTGAGCTCATTATGTAGCCCAGGCAAGCCAAGAACTCAGCAATCCTCCTGTTTCTGCCTCCCAAGTCCTGGGATTACAGGCATGAGCCACCACGCCCGGCACTGTGGTATGTGGTATTGATTGCTGGTGGGCGTGAGTCACCATGTCCAGCATTGTATGTGGTTACCGGGATCGAACTCAGGACCTTGCGCTTGTGAGGCAGGCGCCAGAACCACTGAGCTAAATCTCCGGCCCTAATGTCCACTACTTCAAGCAACTCTTATAACTATAGAGCCCATAAGTAAGTATTAATCTCATAATATCTCAATAAAACCAGAATTAAAATGTTTACACAAGTTCTTCTTTTCCTGATACATACATTTTCAGTGGACTCTATATATAAATATGTGCACACATGCGCGTGCACACACACACACACACACACACACACACAAGGCCAGAGATTTAGATCAGTGGTTCCAGCCTGCCTAATAAGTGCAAGATCCTAAGTTCAATCCCCAGTAACCACATACAACAATGCAGGGTGTGGTGACTTACAGCCACCAGCAATCAATAACACATACCATAATGCTGGACATGGTGGCCCATGACTGTCATCCCAGCACTCAGGAGGCAGAGGCAGGAGGACTGCTGAGTTTGAGGCTTGCCTGGGCTACATAGTGAGCTCAGGGCCAACCTGAACTACAAAGCAAGACCCTGTCTCAAAAAAAAGAAAAATAAAAAGCCTCAGGAAAGAGGCTGTGACCGCCATGGGGGACAACAAGGGTCCCCCTCAAGGAACACAGTAAGCCTTGTTAGAGGGGCAAACAAGAAAAAAGCAGCAGCCCTGGAACCCAAAGCCTTCCCACAGCCAGCTGCTCTCAGGCACCTCAAATAACATTTCCACATGGGCGGCTGCAGGCCCAGAACCTCAACAGCCCTGCCTTGGCGCCGCAGAAAAGCGCAGAACTGTGTGGCCAGAAGAGGTGGAGAAAGTCCCTCGCAGGAATGCCCTACCTTCTAGGGCATTGCAGGCTTCTTGCGGGGAGGGGAAGTCCTGCTTTGTCCTGAGGGAAGAGGTAGAAGGACTAAAATAAAAAGCAGCAGAGCTGGCTTATCTGCTTTGCATGTCTATTCTGCTGGAGCCTTCAACTGAGTCAGTAGTAATTCAAAGAATTCATAAGATAATTAAAATTATTTTGAATATTATTCATTTGATTAGAATAACTAAAATTCAAATAATTCATACATCATTAAAATTACTAATTTAATTGCTGCCTCAAAAACAAATAATTTTTAAAGTATCATTTGGTTAAGTACTTTCTAGTGATTTCCCACATTTAAAAAGAAGATAGAATTCCTACCAAAACACAGTAAGCATATTGAGTCTTCCATTTTCCCAGGCTTTGATCAGTCTCTTGGGATACTTAAGAGTTTTGTGGTGAGCAACCCCATAATTAAATCTATGTAAAATTATATTATGTGCAGAGACTTGATTGTACACTGATAGTTGTGATCACATTTGACAGACAGCTAACCATAGATAGCAATACTGTTAAAATGTGTCCCTTTGTGACAATTAAGAATTACAAGACATAACAAGATAGCACTACACCTCTAGGTGTCAAAGTTCCTAACATGTTTTTACAAGACCTTTATTTAATACGTGAACTCTTGAACAGTTTTTAAAACTATTTCTATATTGAGACAAACCTCTGTCAAACATTCATTCACAGCTAAAATACTCCCTACTCTAACCAGCCCTTTGAAATATCAAATTTAAGGAATAACACATTCATAGATGTACTCTAGCACCGCATTCCTAGATAGTCTGCAAAGTTTAGCATTTTGACATTTTCATGTTATGTAAGTATGGCATTAAGAGAAGGCATTTCCACATATGTACCCAGATCCATTAACAAAATCAAAGCATCTTTGGCACTTTATCCTCTATTTAAGATAATTTCCCACTAAGAAGACCACCAGTCTTCAGTAAATATACCAATAAACTTTTACAAAATTCACAAACTATTAAATATGATCAAGTGTTGCTTTTAGTTTTTGCACTTGGAAGAACCTGTATTCAGGAAAAAAGGGAGATTGAAGCATATAAAAAGCACAACTGCTTAATTAAAGAGCTGTGGCAAAAGACAATGTGATTCTGTAATGCAACATAGAATCTATTTGCAGAAAAAGCAGACATAAAACCCTCAACATTCCCTTTTCTGAAATGTTCAGTGAACCAGGACGTCATGGGTGGGAACACGGAGAGAATGAGATGAAATGCTTCCTCCCGGTCTCCTCATCAGGACACAGGTGACCAGCACTGTGTCTGAACACCGCACAGGAACAAGGTCTGAATCCAATCTCAAGTGGCTTCCATGCACACAAGTATCTGTCAGCATCACTTATCCGTGGAGCTAGGCTGCTCTGGCCAGCACTGGAATCCCACTGCTGCAACAGAGCTCACAGAAGCAACCAGGGAGGACAGGTAGAAAACCCTGTTGGTGAAGATCTGTTTTATAAGTGATTCCATTTTTTATAAAACTTTAATGAAATGCCTGATTTTAAACACCTTGAGTTTCAGCAGCTTTTACATTCCTATACTGCTTCAAATTTCAGACACACTGATTACTCTGCTGTTCATTCTAGCCCTTTTCAAATAAAATCAGTCTCTCTTTCTACTGTAAGGTCTACACATTGAGCAGAAAAAGAAAAGGTTCCGAGTGAGAACTTTTATCTCCCAATATGCCATAAGAAAAAAAGGAGGTGAGCATAGTCCTAAATCCTTCCTTTCCCATCTCTAGCATCACTGACCTGGGCGAGGACTCTGTGTTTACATGAGTCCCACAGACCCTGTGGTGAACCCCTCAGCACCATGCTGCACCCTCCCTCAGAAACACCTCGGGTACCACTGATGAGAGGGAACAGGCCTCAACCACTTCACTGAGATCCGCACCTCCGATCACAGACTGGTACTTGGATGAGCTTTTCCAAAGCTCTCTTCTCAGAAACCATGGGAGAACATTTATCATACATCATGGGGGGGGGGGGCTGTAAGGGGGAAACCGGCCATTTGGCAATTTCCTGGCAATGTCATCCTTCATGCAGTGGCTTTGAAAGGATGTGCACTCATCTATTAAAGGAATTTAACTAATAGCTCCCATGCAGGAGCTTTGGGCAGGGCCGAAGTCACTCCACAGCACAGATCGCCTTTCACTGCCCCTGCCACCTACCAATCCTGCCACTCCAACATGACTGAAAAGTTAGAATCCTTATAGCTTATAAACTGAGCAGGACAGAGGCATGTGGAGATGGGTAGCTGAGGGAGCAGCTTCATTTTTTATAAACACTTATCCACACAAGGGCTTTTCCATACCTGCTGTCCCATGAAAGCCCACAAGGAGCTTTCAAAACTGTCTACTGTGGGGCCGGAGGGTTAGCTCAGTGGTTCTGGCTCCTGCCTCGCAAGCACAAGGTCCTGAGTTCAATCCCCGGTAACCACATACAATGCTGGGCATGGAGACTCACGCCCACCAGCAATCAATGCCACATACTACAGTGCCGGGCATGGTGGCTCACGCCTGTAATCCCAGCACTCAGGAGGCAGAGGCAGGAGGGTTGCTGAGTTCGAGGCTTGCCTGGACTACATAGTGAGCTCAGGGCCAGCCTGAACTACAAAGCGAGACCCTGTCTCAAAAAAAAAAACAAAAAACAAAAAACAAAAAAAAAAAAAACTGTCTACTGTGCACCAGCATTAGAATGGAGGCAAAATGATCCCCACAGGACTCTGAGAACCCACAGTTATGGCTTGTGGGTCAGCTAAGTGACAGTATCTGCTTCATCACTGTTCTCATTCTGACAAGAGTAAAGACACTATTTTCTCCATTCTTCTCCATCAGCATCAGACTCTTTACTAAGAATTAAATGTGTAGCACACGAAGGTAAAATTCAACTGAATACAGCAAGGTCTTCCTCGTCTGACTCTGTCCTCTGGGGGTGGGGGGGTAAAAAAATCACAAAGTGATTTGTACTGAACATGTAAAAACTAGGATTCAGCCCAGAACAAGCCCTACTGTTTCTAGGAAGTGCATTCCCTAAACAATTTCTTAATAAAATACCTCACCTGAGAAACAATCAGAACACAGAGTATGGGAGGGAACCACATCTTCCCATATGCTAAGCAAGCAGGCAGGTGCATATATAGTTGAGAAGGAGAACAGCTGAAGGCCCATTCCCAGTTTTGTGTCCTGAATGGTGACAGCTCAACCCACAGCCCAGGGCACAGAGATGCCCATGACACTTTGTGACATCACTTAATAGTGGACACTGAAGAAGGGGCTGGGAGAGGAAACTTGCACAAAGCAAACAACACCAGACATGGTGAACAAGTGTCCAGAGAAGGGATCGGACAGCTCCCCCAAATCACCAACTCTTGTCGCTGGCCCAGCTGTTGAAGAGCTGCCTGCCTGGCTCAGCACAAGGTACTGTCCCCACAGCCAGTGGCATGGACAAGGAGAGCAAGAGGCCGCATGAGGGCACCACTGTGACTCACACTGTGGGAAGGGAGCCCCGGCCACCCCACTCTGATGGACCTGGTGCAATGTTGGGAGGAAAGGGAGCACGGATCAGAGAAAGTCATCCCTAGCCCAAAGGTTTGGAGGGCCCTTTGGGATAGTAATATTACATGACTCCTTGAGTAGATGACCATAAAGTCAAACTAAAACCTCTTACAGCAGTTACATCTAAGTGAAGTGGCCATAAAAATTAAGCAGAGCGGGCCGGAGGGTTAGCTCAGTGATTCTGGCGCCTGCCTGGCAAGCGCAAGGTCCTGAGTTCGATCCCAGTAACCACATACAATGCTGGGTGTGGAGACTCACACCCACCAGCCATCAATACCACATACTACAGTGTCAGGTGTGGTGGCTCACGCCTATAATCCCAGCACTCGGGAGGCAGAGACAGGAGGATTGCCGAGTTCGAGGTTTGCCTGGGCTACATAGTGAGCTCAGAGCCAGCCTGAACTACAAAGCAAGACCCTGTCTCAAAAAGAAAAAAAAAAAAAAATAAGCAGTGCATACTTTGAAATTCTACAAGTTATTTCTCTAACCAATACTTCAGTTTTTAAGACAAGCCACAGTGAACAGGTCCTTTTAGTATCATCTTATCTACACTATGCATAAAATGACTTCATTACAAGGAAAATGAGGAAGCAAATAGGACAGAAAACTCTGTGACAAACTAAGAATATTATACCTCACATTCAGCTTTTCATTTTAATCCAAAAAAGCTGCTATTCAGTATTAACTTCTTTCTTAAATTGGCAGATTTCCCCGTTTTATTTTCAAAATAAACATACTACAAAGCTGAAAAAAAACAGTACAATGAACACCCAAATTATATCCAGTAGCTGTTAACATTTAAATCTCTTCTCCGTTCTTCCTCCTCCCCCTTCTCTTTTCTTCCTCTCCCAATGCATCAGGTAAGAAAGAAATCACTGAGTAACAAATCTGAGAACCTCTTTCCTAATAAAAAGAAAAACAGAACAGATACAAAAAGCATCTTCCTTATTATCTCTGAACTAAAGGCAAATGAAGGTATTCTATTTCATAGATGGAAGGAAATAACTCTTACTAAATATGAACAGCGACCAGGCAAGTAAGAGGGTAAGTTCTTAGTCACGGTTGTGCACACCTATTATCCCAGCACTGCGGGAGGTATGAAAACAGTGCGTGTTCATGTCCCACCTGAGCAACTCAGCAAGGCCCTGTCTCAAAATAAAAATTAAAAAAAAAAGAGTTGGGGATATAGGTCAGTGGGAGAGCACCCCTGGGTCAATCTGCACTATGAAGACAGAAAAAATGCTAAATTCTCAGTACATGTTTGACACCTCAATGTATTTCTTAAATGTCCGAAAAGAACATGCTCTATTTAGGAAAATTCTGTTTGACATTCCAATTACACTGACAGCAGAGTTTGTTTCAGTGAACTCAAGGAAAGGTAAATAATTGTAATGGGAAACCAAAAGGTTCTACAAAGAGTGAAGTTATACTGCCAATTCAACTGTGTATGATAATTTCATTTAAACATTTAAATTCTTAAAGCACAATACCTGCAAAATAAGATGGTAACACAAATAAATACATCAGCTTGGGCAATATCATCTAAAATGTGATAAAGTTTGATTGTAAGCTACAAAAAGGGGGTGGTGCTGCTACAGGTCAAGAAGTTCCTTCCTCTCTTCCTTTACATCCTGTTTTGGTAATAGAACTTGCACAGTGAAATTCCTGTTTCAGGTTTACAGGCATTTGGACATAGCTAGCATTTATTCTACTCATGCAGGGAACAGAAAACCAGAGAGCTCCAGGACACATCTCTAAAATCACAGATGCACCTGCCTGGTGAAAAGTGGTGTAGACCAATACATCACTTACTTCTAATTCCATTCCTATGTTGCTTTACATAATGACCTTGACATGCACCATGGTCACCAGGAAGAAACAAAGAGAGGACATCCCAGGCCCTTCAGGTCTCTTGGAATGTCTATAAAGGATAAAACATGAAGCTCGTGTCATGTTCAGAACTCGCCACCATGAGTTCATTTTAACGTTTGCCTAGGCCACCATTTGCTTCTGTGACAAAGGGCCCACTTCCCAAAAAAACTCATATCTGCCTACCTCATTTGTTGTAAAAATAATTTCTGTAATAGTTACAGAAGAGTCTAAAATATTTGCTTCCCATTTAGAAATGCTCTTTCCTCAGTCTTCACTCACCTCTGTAGAAGCTGTACTGGAAAACTCACAAATTTATAAAAATGCACAAAAACATTAAAGTGAAGAAAGATGTCATAGGCAAGCAAGTGACTGCTAAGTTTTCATTAAATAAACAATTGGCCTGATAAATAAACAAGGACCTAAATATAGGTCCTTTTCCAAGGTCATACACAAATATGAGGCATCACTACACTGTTTTGGACATTAGGGAGAAAGGCGACTAACGTTACCCACTGATGCTGCTTAAGTCTACTACCGAAGGTGTCTAGAAAACACTTCCTCTGCCCTCTGCCCTCAGCTCTGTTCAACATTTTTATAACCATCTGGCATTCCCGGGCTCTCTGCATCTCTTTCTGCCACACTCCCCACGCTAGTTGTGTTTGCACATGTCTCACGAGCCCTGACCACAAGCAGGGTGCTTGCCTGCTGCTCACCTTCCCCAGAGGTATAGCAGGTCCTGAACAATCCCACAGCATGCATGGTACTCAGCAGGCACAAAGAACCTGGGGCTAATGAGTCACGGAGACACACTGAGGCTTTCTGCCCTTACCTGTCAGAAGCTCTGCTCTGTCCCTACAGTACCCTTCAACTGAGCAATACATCCACACAGGAGCAACAAGGCAAACAGCCAGATGCTCAGAAATTAGAGCTCAGCAAAATTACCACTGCTGATCTTTAGAGGAAGTAACAACTCCCACACAGTGCTACACCCCAAAACACTAGGGACAGTGCTCACAAACCCCTTCCCCCCGGAACTGGGGAGGAGACACTCAAAGTATAATTCTGTTCTGAAAACCTGAAAGCACCCCTCCTGTTAGTCTCACCACACCTCAATAAGTTAAGCTCACAGCTCGAAGCAGCCAGGAGTAAGGAGCAACCTGGAAAAATGAAGTATTATCTTGAGGTTAGAGGAGATATTTTGACTATTAACAATAATTAGCTGTGAATGATCTTGAGGAAGCAGGAAGCTTGGCAAGCAGAGAGGGAACCATTAGCACAATGGCTGTCAAGGCAGTCCCCGTGGTGTCCCCAAGACAGCCCAGCTCTGAAGAAGCCGTGAAACTCTTGGTGACCTCAGGCCCAGTGTGCTAGCCGAGAAGGACACATGCACATGACTGTACATACACATGTATGAATGTGTAAGTTCCAATTAATACAGGATCCTACACAACAATGAACTATTTTTTTTCTCTTTTATGACTTCATTTACTACATCCTATGTGGAGGCATACTGTGACAAGTTAAAGATATGGCTTCCTATCAATCCCCAGTACCACACACACACACACACACACACAAAAAGATACAACTTCCTGCCTTTCTTCCTATCCAAAAAGAGGGGAGAAAACAGATCCAAGATCATTCACAACTAATTATTGTTAATAGTCAAAATAGTTCCTCTAACTTCAAGATAATACCACATTTTTCTAGGTTGCAACTAAAGACTAAACTACACAGCCCCTGTTCATTGGTTCCTTCCAACTGCAGAGAATTCCCTTTTAGGGCAAGTTTACAGGACAAGTCAAGAATGTTTGTTGCAGCTCTTGACAGGGCTGCTCTGTAACTTGGCTACATCGTTAAACTTTTCCTACACTCAGAGCCCATCAGGTAGAATAACAATGTAAGAAAGCCAGCAAAGGCTACCAGATCTCTAACTACAAAGGTTAAGTGCTTAAACTCATACTGTCATTGCTTATAAATCTAGTGTCACTCATTGTTTTCACTGTGCTTCTGGGCAGCTGTTCCTAATTTGGATGCTAGTATCCTTAAGGGTGTGATCCCCACCTACGCGCCTATAGGTCAGTGAGGAAAAATGATACCCGCTCTCTCCAGCTCCTGCTGACCAACGCACAGCACTTCACTTGGGCAGAAGTGCTCAGGAGAAAACCACTCCAAGTTTTAACTTGATTTTCTACTAGTCCATCAAAACTACTGCTAGCCAATATCACCGTGTATCCTACTTTTAAGACTGTGAGAAAAAGCAGCACATATTTAAATTGAGCAGGATGAATGGTTTCACATCACTCTAAGAGTCTGCAAACAATTTTAAAATAATGCCTAGCAGTATTTGAAACCTTTTCTAAACATGATGAAGGAAACTGTTTTTCTTATCATGACCATTTTAAGGAAACAGTTCTATTTTTCTACCACACGATACTGTTAACTTGCTATTTTAGGACTTGGCCCCATTTGTTAGAAATTTGTCATGCATGGTCATTGGTGTGCAAGCAAACCAGTGATTCTAAACCAGAAGCAAAATCAGAATCTCCCTAAGGATATGTTGAGGGGATTGCTAAGTGCTCTTCTCCCCAAGAAGTTTCTGCCTCTGCATGACTGGAAGGGGAGGAAGGGTTGTATTTTTAACTAATGCCCAAGGGAAGCTGTGGTTACTGAACCTAGAATCACCATTCCAGGGTGCAACCATCATAACTATAAGATGCCTGGTTAAATGCAAAAGTATAGCTGAACAAGTTAAACCAAGTAAGGTTTATAGTCCCAACGTGGTAGCTAACACAATCAACTCTAAATGTCACTCTTAATTGTAGAACTTTTTGCTCCCTAACTTTGTTCAGAAAAATAGAATTTGACATTTCCAAGCTCAGGAGTGCATTCCACTGTAAGAGACTTGCACGCACACACACATACACACACCATGTCCACACTGAAATCACATAGACCCAGATTCTTATACTCCTTTGATATGAGAACCCTTTCAGTCCTTTACTTTTCTGCTGCTTATACCTGGTGTTCAAGAGAGGGTGATATAAAAAAGGAAAACTGCCAGCACTCGGGAGGCAGAGGCAGGAGGATTGCTGAGTTTGAGGCTTGCCTGGGCTACATAGTGAGCTCAGGGCCAGCCTGAACTACAAAGCGAGACCCTGTCTCAAAAAAAAAAAAAAAAAAAGGAAACCTTTTCTAAACATGATGAAGGAAACTGTTTTTCTTATTATGCCCATTTTACAAAGATGTACGGACTCCATTTGTACATCACTCCATGGTTCTACAGAGGAAGAAAGCTTTCACAACTTATTTTTACAAGGCCAGGGCTCAAACCAGGGCCTTACATGTATAAAGTTTTTAATCAAATGTACAAACCCATGCAATAAACCACTACAGCACTCCACATTTGTTTTACTATGTGTCACAAAGTACTGTGAAAAAAAAACCCTAATCTAATTTACAAAAAAATGATTTTATTATTCTGATCATAGAACATTAGAACTGAAAAGAGACTTGACTTCCACCTACGTTTTTTTAATTGAATTCTTTTTTTTTTTTTTGAGACAGGGTCTCGCTTTGTAGTTCAGGCTGGCCCTGAGCTCACTATGGTGCTCAGGCAAGCCTCCGCGAACTCAGCAATCCTCCTGTCCCTGCCTCCCGAGTGCATCATGACAGGCGTGAGCCACCATGTCCGGCATTGTGGTATGCGGTGTTGATTGTTGGTGGGCGTGTCTCCATGCCCAGCATTATATGTGGTTACCGGGGATCGAACTCAGGACCTTGCGCTTGCGAGGCAGGCGCCGGAACCACTGAGTTAACCCTCCGGCCCTTTAATTGAATTCTTTATTGGTATATTTTATATACAGCTCACAATCACTCTCAACATTGGGGAATTTGTACCAGTATATGACACAAGTTAATTCTTTTTACCCACAACCCTACCCACCCACAACCCCCCACCTCTTTTATTTTCTTTTGAAATCATCTTTATTCTTTCCCCTCATTACGTTCCCACACAAAATTCCCTTTGGATATTTCCTATTTTACAAAAACTATCATACTTTCTAGTACTCATTTACATCTACAGGTTCTCATATCAAAGAAAAGATCTGGTATTTGCATATCGGTGATCTATTTATTTCACTTATTAGTGTGTCCTCCAGGTGTATCCATTTGCACATAAATGAATGAAACTTCTCATTCTTTATGGTAGAGTAATACTCCATTTTATTTTTTTAAAAATCTTCTTTATCCAGTCTCCAGTTGATGGGCATCTGGGTTGTTTCCAAGATTGGTCTATCACAATCTGACCTGCTATGACCATGGGTGCACATATGTCTTTATAATATCATTCTTTTAACTCCTTCGAGTATATTCCTAGCAGGGGAATAGCAGGGTCAAATGGGACTCTAATCCTAGTTTTCTGAGGAATCTCCACACTGATCTCCACAATGGTCACAAAAGTCTGCAATCCCACCAATAGTGGAGAAGGGTTCCTTTCTCCCTGCAGCCTCACCAGCATTTATTGTTGGTTGATTTTGCAATAGCAGCCATTCTTTGTGGGGTTAGACGAAATCTCAGTGTTGTTTTCATTTGCATCTCTCGAATGACCAGTGATGTTGAACATTTCTTCATATGCTTCTTCACTGCTTTGACTTCTGCCTCTGAGAAGTGTCTGTTCATTTCAGATGCCCATTTTTGAATAGGGTCTTTAAACTTGGGGGGACTGATTTGTTTAAGTTCTTTATATATTCTAGATAGTAGTGCTTTGTCTGAGAAACAGCTAATAAAGATTTTTTCCCATATTGTTGGTTGTCTTTTAGCAGTGTCAGTGGTTTCTTTTGCTGTGCAGAAGCTTTTTAGTAGAATGAGATCCCATTTGTTGATCCTTTCTGCTAGTTCTTGTGCTATAGAGGTTTTGTTCATAAAGCCTCTGCCTAAGCCAGTGTCTCCAAGAGTTCTACCTAATTTGTTTTGCAATATTACCTACTCTTTTATTATATCCACTTTACTCAAATAGTATCCAGAAAGCATCAATGATGCAGAAGAAATTCCTCATATCCAGCCAATGTTTTCCATTCAGCAAACTTAAAAAATATTAAATTGGCTGGTTTATAATATTACATATACCCAAACATATTAACATTTTCCCTTTGGGTTCTAAAAGAACTCCAATTTTTAAAATTTTTTTTAATTCTACTGAATGCTTTTAAATTGAGAGAAAATGATATCCAGAATGTTCCAACTAAAAGTATGTTAAGATTACAGAATTAGAAAGAAAAAGTGGTAGAGAAAGTAAGTTTTTGGGAAAATATAAGGAAGATCCATGTCTCTCTTTCTACCACCTTCTTAAACCTATTATTCCATTCTCCTTATTCAGCAGTGCAAAGTAGCGAGTCATAGACAAGCACAACATGGTTTAGGAAGCAGTAGCTGTTTTAAAAAGATAAAAACAATTTAAAGGATCAGGATTCTGTAAATTTTATTCTTTATACAAAAGGAGAAAAGATTGGAAATTATTGCATAAATATCCCAAGGCTATCTTGAGAAAGCCCAAGATCCCTTAGGAGGACAAAATCCAACCTGCTTCCAAAGACAAAGACAGGACAGTCCAGAGCAGGCCTGGGAAGTAAAGGGAATGCTGTGCACGGATTACTCCTTGGACTCACCCATTTGGCCTCTCCAAGAAATCCTTAACAAATTAGAAACTTATAGCAATCCTGTTTGAGTAAGTTAATCACCACCTGGTTACTAATTAGTGAAACCTGTCATTGCAAAGTCTATAACCAACCACTGCATGATATTTAAGCCATTTTAGAGAAGGCAATAATCTTCATTACAATCCCCAATCGACCTGGAAGGAACAAACCCCTGCTTGTGCCTAGCCAAAGTGGAGCCAGCCCACTGCTTCTGCAAAACACAATGCACCTTAGAGCGAAGGGATTCCCATTCACATCCTCCCTGCCTCAGGTAAGTCTAGGCAGCAGGTTCAATTAAAACAGCAGGAGTTGACAACCATGGTATAAGCTCATGACTTCTAAATGACACTCACAGAAACACAGAAAATGAGACCAAGCTCACAAAACCTCAGACATTAAGACTAGTTATAAAACTCCAGCACTGAAAGGCTATCAAAAATTTAAAAATGAGTTAAAAATGGAGAGAGACAAAATAGGGAAGGTTTGCAAGAAAACTAAAAATGAGACTAAAAAACTAAATAAGCACTCACAAAGGGACATCAAGTATCAGACAAAACAATTTCTAAAAGGCTACATGAGGAAGATGCTGAGCATTCATTCTATTATGAAAATAACAGGGCTAGACTGACCACATTAATGAAGGAAATTTCAGTTTCCTGCCATAAAACAAAAATCAATAGGGCTTCAAATTTCTCTTCTACAACACTGAATTCCAAAAGATGATGAAACAACAGACATGGTATTCTGAAGGAAAATTCAACACATATTTAGCTAAGCCATGATACTTAAAAGCAAAGAAAAGCCTCAGAAACAGGGAAGTTCCTGTCTTGAAAAATATGCTGAAGGACACAGTCTAATCAAAATGCAACTCTAAGGTAAGAACTGAGACTGCAGGAGGCACAATGCTTTAGCTTTGAGCCAAAGTATCCCCCAAAGCCCCAGTTGTTCAACGCTTGACCCCAGCCCCCGGCACTGTTGGGAGATAGTGGAACTTTTCAGATGTAGGACCCGGTGGGAGGTCTTCAGACCACAGTGGGTACGTCCTGAAAGGGAACCATGGGAACCCAAACCCTTTCTATCTCCCACCCACACTGGGAATACAACCTAGGGCCTTTGCACTGAGCTGTACACCCAATCCTCCCACCCTTTTTGAGACTGAATCTCACTAAGCCACTAAGCTGACTGGGATGGATCCAAACTCACCATTTTCTGCACTCAGCCTCCCAAAGTGTTTAGAATACATTGTCTCAGATATCTGTTACAGTGATAGCAAGGTGACTAACACACAGAGTAAAAACCAAATGGTAAGTCTTCCTCTCCCCAGTGCAGACCCCAAGCCTCAGGGGTTGCTGATCAGACTGCTAGACAGACTTAACTGGGCAACTCATCAAGCACTTGGCCTCCCTCAGACATAGTTCTGTTACCCACTATCTTCTCCTCCCTACAACCCACAAACACTAATTTATAAAATTTCAGTATTCATAAAATGTTATATATTAATTATATACCAAAAAATGTATAAAATATGAATGACTTGATAGTGGTATTAGGATTGTCTTTTAAACAAAATATATCTAAATTTTCCACAATTAATATAAACTATTCTTGACAATAAAAATGCTTTCAAAGAATTGCTATGTATGTAATCCCAGCACTCGGGAGGCAGAGACAGGAGGATTGCTGAGTTCGCGGCAGCTTGCCTGGGCACCATAGTGAGGTCAGGGCCAGCCTGAACTACAAAGTGAGACCCTGTCTCCAAAAAGCAAAAAAAAAAAAAAAGAATTGCTATGTATCACACAAGCATAATCATACAATAAAAGATAAACAGCAAAACAAAAGAAGGAAATGCATCAATATGTTGATAGTTTATCTCTCAATGTGAAGGACAGTTGTTTTTCCTTCTCCTTCCCTACATTTAAAATTATGGTACTTTTGTAATGCAAAAACAAGGAATTTAATAATTTAGGAAACACAGTCAAACTTTAGCAGATAAGGCCTTGGTCCCTCACTCATCAGTCTGATTTTAACATTTAAATCAATTTGTTTTACTGTCCTAAAAACCAGCATATAGAATTTTTTTAAATTTTTTATTTTATTTTACCTTATTTTATTTATTTTATTTTACTTTATTTATTTTTTTTGAGACAGGGTCTCACTTGGCAGTTCAGGCTGCCCTGAGCTCACTACGTAGCCCAGGCAAGCCTGAAACTCAGCAATCCTCCTGCCTCTGCCTCCTGAGTGCTGGGATTACAGGCGTGGGCCACCATGCCTGGCACTGTGGTACATGGTATTGATGGCTGGTGGGCGTGAGTCACCATGCGCAGCATTGTATGTGGTGATCAGGGATCGAACACAGGACCTTGTGCTTGCTTGCAAGACAGGCACTGGAATTACTGAGCTAACTCTCCAGCCCCCTATAGAATTTTTTTAACTTAAAATGATTTAACATTAATGCTAATTCAAACACTTTTTGGAAAAGTGATGTGTGAAAGTTGAATTAAAATTGGTTTTGTTCTCAGAATACCTGAACACCCTCCTGGAGAAATGACCCTTCGCTTCCATCTCCCTAAACTTCATCTCATCAGCTCTTCTCCCAGACCATAGGAGCCATTCCAGCTAGATAGCCCCCTGCTCCAGGCTACACGACCTGCCAGGTCTTCTGTACCTCTACACCAGGCCACGCCACAGGCCTCCCTTTTACCCAGCACTGTCAGACACTGTTCCACCGGCTATTTCCACTCTACCTCAATCACCAACACCCCTCAACTCTACCAAAAACTATGAAAGGTGATGCCACCTGAAAAGCCAGAGAAAGAGTAGTGACAGCTGGGCACGAGGCATCTTCTAGTCCCAACCTTACAGGGACAATGGAGCCTGAATCCAATGGGATATCACAGAATTGTCTGTAAGAACTGACACATGTTCTAAGAAAATATCACAATATTGACAATATTGGGCTAGGCAAGGATAGAAAAAAACAGCCAATACAGACAGTATCCTATGCAAATTTAATATTCTTTTAATTTAAAATATACAGTTCATCAACTGGAGACTGGATAAAGATTTTTTTTCATAGAGTATTACTCTGCCATAAAGAACAAGATTCATTCATTTATGTGCAAATGGATATACCTGGACACACTAAGTGAAATAAACAGATTACAGATATGCAAATACTGGATCTTTTCTTTGATATGAACACCTGTAAATGTAAATGAGTTCTAGAATGTATGATAGTTTATGTAAAATAGGCAATTTCCAAAGGGAATTTGGTGTGGGAATGTAATGAGAGGAAGGAATAAATATTATCCTGAAAAAAAATAAAAGAACATGTATGTAGGGGTTGGGTGGGTAGGGATGTGGGTAAAAATGAGAATTAACTTGTGTCATATACTGGTACAAATTCCCCAATGTTGTGCGTGATTGTGAGCTGTATATAAAATGTACTAATAAAGAAGTCAAATTATATATAATATATATTATATATATACACACATATACATTATTATATATAATAATGTATATAGTATATATTATATATTATATACACATGTGTGTATATGTATATATATACTATGTATATATTATATGTATATACATAGTATATATTATATATACATATACACATATATGTATATATAATATATGTATATATAAGTATACAATATATACATATATACATATATATTCTACATTATATTTGTGTATATATAAATATTTATACATATATATTTCAGAATTTTACTTGCATTTTTTAGTAATTTTCCTGGAAGTTCACAACTATTGATAAGAAAACAATTTTTCTTGTTATAAAAGGCAAACTTTAAAAACAATGTAAAACAATCACCTTTAAATCAAAACAGCAAAGAACCAACTTTTCCTTTTCTCACAATATAGTCAAGGTTTTTTAGTCACGTTAGAGCAAATCCCATGAATTAAAGGGAATCAAAAGTCAGAGAATAGTTATATGAAGTGTTCATCAAATTTTCAATGAATAATTGACTCAAAGATCATGTTCACAGTGCTATAAAATTAATGTATTTTTCATTTAATCCAAAGTCCTTAATCACTTGCCAAATGATCTCTACATATTTAAATAAAGGATAGGTTCTTCCTAGCAGAGAACCATTATTTTTTAAATTGTGTTGAGAAAAGCAATGCCCTTCTTGCATCAAACACGCTAACAGTCCATACTCAACAGTCCATACTCAAGTGTTAGAGGCATTGCTTGGTAGGACACTTGGAATACATTAAACAGAAAAAGAAACTTGGAAAGGATTTGCTGTCCAAAGCTCATGGCAACTCACGCTTAATGTTCCTCAGCAAGAGGAGTAATTTCCACTGTCCATGCAGCACGTGGAAATGCTAGTGGCCAAGTCTCAGGACAGAAAGTAGACCAGCAGCACCTCCCATATCCAGGCCCAAGTGCTTTGTTGGGGATGAGGGCTCCCTGCCCTAGGAGAGATGAGCTCTGCAGACCAATCTAATGCTGGGAACTCCAGCCTGAGGAGCAGCACCCTTTCCCCTTCTCTTTCGGCAGGGTTGGTCACCTGAAGGCCAAGGTCCTTGGGCAGGGGTGGTCACCTAAAGGCCAAGATCCATGTACCTGACATGCAGTGCCAGCAGTACTGTGATGTGGTTTCTGAGCCAAGTGATTTTAACACTGAGGTCTGTGGACCATACCAGCCCTGATAATGACTGCACACACACACTCAGAGCAACAAAAGAAACAAAGCACATAGCTGATACTTTCACATAGGGTCAGTACTATTGTTATCGTCCTATGAGAAAGGCTAGGGCCACAGGAGCTACTTCTACCATGCATCTTCCTCATCCTCTACCATCACAGCTCTGCACCCGGAGGGAAATGGCTCAGCAGACTCATTAGAGTCCTTTCCCTGAAAATATGGGCTGAGGCAATGTGAGTCTCCTGAGGGAAGCAGAAAACTGCAGTCAGCACCTTTTACCTGGCTCATGGGCTGGACAACTGAGAGAGCCACTCCACAGAGGAGAGGGTCCCCAGCCAAGCCACAGTGAGAGAAAGGGCAGCTACACGGCCTCCCAGACCCCTGACCTGGATGTGTTTCTTCCTCTGGGCACTCTGGACTAACCCTCCATCTGTACATTAACTTTCCTGCATAATTTAGTTTAAAATATTTTCTGTATTTTACAGGCAGACTTAGCCAATTCACACATGGGATCCAGATGTCTACAGGACCCACTGGCCTGCAGACAGAATTCAGCTTATTCGCAGTTCAAGTGCTCTGCTTTTGAAAAATCTGTTACAGAAGGTGAAAATACCCTCAAGTTTTGGAGGAGAAGTTACAGGTGACCTCATGATAAAAATGTGAAGGTGGGCCGGGCATGGTGGCTCATGCCTGTAATCCCAGCACTCGGGAGGCAGAGACAGGAGGATTGCTGAGTTCGAGGCTTGCCTGGGCTACATAGCGAGCTCAGGGCCAGCCTGAACTACAAAGAGAGACCCTGTCTCCAAAAGGAAAAAAAAAAAAAATGTGAAGATGGGCCAGAGATTTAGCTCAGTGGTTCCAGCACCTGCCTCACACATACAATGCTGGCGTGGTGACTCATGCCCACCAGCAATCAATACCAAATACCACAGTGCTGGGCGTGGTGTGCCTATAATCCCAACACTCTAGAGGCAGAGGCAGGAGGATTGCCAAGTTGGAGGTCTGCCTGAGCTACATGGTGAGCTCAGGGCCAACCTGAACTATAAAGTGAGACCCTGTCTCAAAAAAACAAAACAAAAAAAAGTAGTAGTAGTAGTTTTAACTTTTATTGAAATGTCTTTCAATAAAATATACTTCGAAACTATTTTACCAAAGTGTACAATTTTATAAACATTTGATCATTATCTCAGTGAATTCGTATCCTCAAACTTTTTCTTACCCTCAATATGGGGTTTTCCCCGTTGCATTCCAGGCACAGCCAGAAGTTTCTCCATCAGACCAATGAAAGTGTATGAGCAGCGAGGGAAGAAATGAGGCTACTCCCCTCTCAGTGACCTGTCACCGCCATTCGGAACAGTGTTATGAAAGGGAACATGTGAAGAGAAACTCAGGGGAAACAGCCTGAAGGAAATACACAGTTGACAATCCAACCTTTTCTATCCTATCTTCAGACAGGCAACACTGTAAGGAGAACACACAGCACTCACAACTGAAGCAGCCATTGTGTCACTGACCTGCACACTGAACATCCCCATGGACAAGAATGCCTCTCACTGAGGATCCGAATCATCACACTTCCAGAGCACAAAGACTGAGGAGCACAGCTAGTGGGACAGAAGCTTAGAAAGTCACTTTCTGAGGATGGGGAGCTGCCTCACATGAGTCTGTAGGGGGCAGGTCCACCATATTTGTCTCACTATAGAGCGAAGGCAACCATGTCTTATTTGTGGCCAAAAAACAAACTACACTCTAAGCACATGACACAGGATTTACTCACAACCACAGCCCAGCCAAAGCTACCATATCATGCTTAGATTTTATTGTATGCTTCGCAAACATCAATAGTATAAAAGTAACACACAAGCATCTCTTTTTACCCACTGCCAACATCCCACCCTACTTATCATACCTAGTCCTCTTTCAAAAACTGTGCATCATTCCAGGCATTTTCTACCTTTATACAAATAAAAAATCATAGACTTGGGCCAGAGGGTTAGCTCAGTGGTTCCCGCACCTGCCTCGCAAACGCAAGATCCTGAGTTTGATCCCCGGTGACCACATACGATGCTGGGCGTGGAGACTCACACCCACCAGCCATCAATACCACAAACCACAGTGCCGGGCGTGGTGGCTCATGCCTGTAATCCCAGCACTCGGGAGGCAGAGGCAGGAAGATTGCTGAGTTCGAGGCTTGCCTGGACTACATAGTGAGCTCAGAGCCAGCCTGAACTACAAAGCAAGACCCTGTCTCAAAAAAAAAAAAAAAAATTCATAACTTTCTTTTAAGTAAAAGTGGTGCCAGAGGAGATAATGACTTTTGTCCATTCCTTTACTGTCTTGGGCACATTTCCAGGCCAGAACAGACAGAAACAGCTGTGCTTTCTTTAACAGCTTGGATTCCCATCCCAACTCTACTGTGAGTGTCCCTCTAGATGACTCAAAGCCCTTGATGACTGGGTTGAAGATACTGGCTCCATCTCAATTAACTAACACATGCTTACCACATGGCCGTCAGAACCTTAAGACTCCACATTCAAGGCAGGTAGATATTCAATGCTACATTCAAAACCGTAATGGCCAGGGCCAGAGATTTAGCTCAGTGGTTCTGGCGCCTGCCTCGCAAGCGCAAGGTCCTGAGTTCATCCCGGTAACCACATACAATGCTGGGCGTGGTGAGTCGCACCCACCAACAATCAACGAGCAATCAGCACCACATACCACAGTGCCGGGCATGATGGCTCACGCCTGTCATCCCAGCACTCGGGAGGCAGAGACAGGAGGATTGCTGAGTTTGAGGCTTGCCTGGGCTACATAGTGAGCTCAGGGCCAGTCTGAACTACAAAGCGAGACCCTGTCTCAAAAAAAACAAAACAAACAAACAAAAAAAAACTGTGCCGGGTGTGGTGGCTCACGCCTGTAATCCCAGCACTCGGGAGGCAGAGGCAGGAGGATTGCCAAGTTCAAGGCTTTCCTGGGCTCCATAGTGAGCTCAGAGCCAGCCTGAACTACAAAGCGAGACCCTGTCTCAAAAAAAAAAAAAAAACTGTAATGGCCAACAGAAAATCAAAGGCAACTGGAAAATTGTTTCTATGGCTATGGGTCCCTTTTGCTACCAAATGTCCTCCCTTGCTCACTGTAGCTGTTTTCATCTGTTACTCTATCTATTGACAGGAAGCAGAGTGGAACCAAAAAGCGGAAAGGTTAACTTCTCCCTCTATGACAGTGAAGAGTCCCCCCAACCCCACATTGTAAAATCAAGTTGAGATTGATTTATGGACCAGTTAAAAATCCTGGGATAAGTGAGCTCATGCAGCTGTACTCACAATCAAACATTTACATTTTGCAGCCATGCAATTATTCTTCTTCTAATGCAAATGATTAACTCTACTCTCCTACTCTCCTTTCAGAGTGAGCTGAATATATAAAAACCACTGCCACAATACTTAATTCCACTCTCTTGGAATGACATCTACCAGTGAGTTGGGAATTGGGTTTTGGCATCTCTATTCAATACTAAAGATTTCCAGTTTCAGGATGTACTATCATTTGTGTTCCTCATATTTAATAAACCACACATTTATGGTTAGAAGACAACATCTTCACATCTAGGGACCAAAATTTTTCAAAGAAAAATGTTCTTAAGATTCAAAATGCTGGGCTGGGGATCCAGCTCAATGATTCCAGCACTTGCCTAGCAAGCACAAGGTCCCTGGTTCGATCCCCGATAACCACATACAACAATACTGAGCGTGGTGACTCACACCCACAAGCAATCAGTACCACATACCACAGTGCTGGAAGTGGTAACTCACACCTGTAACCCCAGCACTCGGGAGGCAGAGGCAGGAGGATTGCTGAGTTCGAGGCTTGCCCTACAAAGACCCTATCTAAAAAAAAAAAAAAGATTCAAAATACTAATACAACACTAAATACTATGCATTGTAGAAGGCCCATTTCTTTTCACAATCTAAATGAATTTAATAAGTTTTGAGTATATCATTGCAATTTCTCCGATTTTATCCAAAACAGCTCAGCTGAAACTCTACTTAGTACATTTGCTGACTGACAGGATGGAGTGGGAGACCACACTACAGAACCGAGCAGCCAGGGCTGCCTGAGTCGGAGGCAGTCCCTCCCCTCCGACTCCGCACTGTGCAGTCCTGAGCCAGTGCTTCCTAGGCCTCATGCATCTCACAAAGCAGGAGGCCTTTGCTATGAGGAGCCCAGGACAGAACCTGAACGTGGATGCAGCTCTCAACAGTGCTCCACACCACTCACGCTTACATAACCTCCACAGCGCATTCCCAGGAACCAGCTGGAACTGGCGTACATCTCCTAGGAAGGGACAGACGTCATACAGCATGATGATCTGGCAGAGGACCAGAAGTAGAAATGCTAGGTAGGAAGGGGGAAGACAGCCTTCTCAGGCAGTTGTTTATGGAGAAACAGGCACAATAGTAACAGTCCACATGACTGGGCCACTATTCACCAGCCATAAACAAAAGCCAGCCAAGAAATATGCTTATTGGGTAAACTCAGGAAACAACCACCAGTATTCTAACAGCAATCGACATCCTAAAAAGCCCCAATAGCTTAAAAAAAAAATCTACAGTGTACTCGGCAACTAAGTGCTCCCTTCAAAGGTTTATTAATAAACCTCAATGAGGTTACAGAGCCGTCCCACCCCAGAGCCTTGTGGCTGGCCCCTGTGCACACATGCACACAGACACACACACACACACACAGCATAGCTGCACAGTGACAGGAAAAACAGACTCTCTGACACACTATTTTGGTTGTATACAGTTTTTCAGGAAACTTGCTTTGAGAGACTTAATTATCAAAACATCTTCAGACTTACACGGTCTCCCAACTGACTAGTGAATTAACACTTCTGAGTGAAGAGAAAAAACAAGGAAAATATTTAAAATACATAAATGCCATATCAAACAGATAAAAGAAACAAACTATAGGACACTTACCTGTGAGGCAAAAACCCAAATTTTTGATTCTGAACTAAGGTAAAAGGCTCTATCTAGATAATCCCAGACAGCCTCAGCCACACCCTTCCTGGCTCTTCCTTCAACCCAAACCCCATGTACAGCCAGCAGCACTGTGCTCCATAAAGACAGCTGCATGTGGACCAAAGGAAAAAAAGGGACCTACAAAACCCTACAGTCATCTAACAATCAACAAGAATATTCTCACTGCCTACAACTGCTCTGGGCACACTCCCTGCCTTCAGGGGTTCCAAATCTTACATCAAGATCTAAACTTCATAATGATAATTAAAAGTACCAGCAAAATCAAGGACAGTCTGCAACCTGAATTGTCTCAACCAGAGAACTTTGTGGAGGATGTGAGCCTTTCAGAGACTGCAGCAGGCACAGAGTATATGTTCCCCAGCACTCTGGAGCTTGCAGCAATGGGCTAATCATACAAGTGTTTACAATCTGCACTTTAGATTAGCTATATCCTAAATCTGATCCTTGAGCTTACTAGAATAATCACTAGTACAAATCATTACTACCATTTTTTAACAGGTGTAAAAGTCTCTCTTCCTTACTCAGCAATGCTCAAAGAATATGTGTCTTTGGATGAGAAAAGTCTTCCTTCCACCAGGCTGGGAAACGGAGAACTCACAAATTGTCCTGTTGCCTCCTAATATGACGGATTCACAAGTTGCTCACACCAAGACAGGTAACTCAGAATAGCACACAATTACTCTCTGACTTTAATTCTTATGGAGCCAGAGAGCTTAGAAGAGGGATTCCAAGCCTCTTCACCGGAAGGTACAGCCATTCATTGCTAATCGTGCTTGGATTAGCAGATGCCTTGTACACAAACCTCCTCAGACCAAGGAAGGACTCAGGACAGTCCTTTTCCAAATGGCTTGGAGAAGACTGCTTCTTAAAACCAGACAACAACGTAGAGCTTGGAAGCCCATTCAGAGATTTTCTGGTGGGGCTTTCATGCCCACAGCTGCTATCCAGATCTCGGGCTGCTCAGAGCCTTCCTAACAATGAACTCTGGGGTTTTCTGGAAAAGCTGTCAAATGAGACAAGGGAAGGAAAGAGAAAAAAAACCATTTCCTTTCCACAGCACTTGGACAAGTAAAGTTTTTACAGAAAAGAATATGCAGAGAACCTTGATGTTCTGAGTGTCAGTGGGTTTTTCCCCCATTTTTGTTCAAATAAAACTTTAAGAAAAAAAAAGACTCTAACTTTACACAATTTATGGTGTTCACAGTTCTCCTTTTCTTTTCCAATAGAGAAGAGGTTACTACAGAGAATTGGAATATTAACAATAGCAAAAATCCACTGAGAATTGACATGGGCCAAACATAAAGCAACTGCTTACACAAGCTATTTTCTTCTACCTAAAATACACATATTGTTACACAGAATACTATCAAATAAATAGGAACTATCAAATAGTCCACAAGAAAAAATAAATCACCTTAAAAGGAAAAAGCAACCTTCTCACCCTTTATCTCTCTGTCCTTATTTTCATAGTAAATCCAAATATGAAAGCCCAGCAACACTACATTGTATTATGCTACTTAATACTAAATATTCATTCTCTTCTACCCTGTATTATCCTATACTATGTAATATATCCTATACTATGTAATATATTCTCTTCTACCCTGTATTATCCTATACTATGTAATATAGACGGTGCTTGACTTGTGATGGTTCTAAACTTTCTGCCTTTACAATAGTGTAAAAGACATACACACTCAGTAGAAACCACAATTTCACACTTCACACTTAGAGCTGGGCCTATGCAGTGCAATATGCACATATGCTACTGGGTGGTGGCAGCCAACTGCAGCTTCCATCAATCCACAATCAGTACAGTGCAAAAATGATACTCCACAGTGCAATGTATTGCTATGATACCCAATACGTCAGGTATGTTAAACATATGAAATGCTGCTTCAATAAAGCAAAACTCCAGGTGAAAAAAGAAACAGATTCTACTAATAACTTTCTAAAAATGGAGGAAGATAGTAGATTTTCACAGGGCCCACACAAAAAAGTGGCTCTAACTCCTACTGATCACTCAGTGGCTTCAATGCCACTGATTTTATTTGTTGTTGATTTATTTCTTGGGGTTTTTTGGTTGTTGTTTGCTTATTTGTTTGTTTGTTTGTTTTTTGAGGCAGGATCTCGCTTTTGTAGTTCAGGATGGTCCTGAACTCACCACGTAGCCCAGGTTAGCCTCTGCCTCCTGAGTGCTGAGATTACAGGAGTGAGCCACCATCCCTGGCTCATGCTACAGACGGTAATGTAGAGAAAATGCATCTAAAAGAGCCTGTCCTCACTCTGGATTAATTCAAAACAAGGAAATAACATAGACATTACCTCTAGCACAGGGATCTAGCACCAGTGACCCATCTCTAAATCCAGGAAAGTTTGAAGCACTTGTTTGTGACTAGAAATGTTAATCATTAACAGAACCTCCGGCAAATATCAACACTAGCCCACTGCCATTCTGTACAACATATTAAATCATGCATCTAAAAAACTACTGAAAAAGCCTGTAACAGATGAGCATTATCTTATTACAAGATGACTAACAAATTTTTACCCTTTTAAAATATATTTAATCCCCACACTGAATGTAGATATGTATTTTATATAACTTCAGACATATTTAACTAACAGACCATTTACAATTCCTATCCTCCCTGAGAGAAGGGCTAGAGAGGAACAGGCAAACTGGGTAGTAATCCATGCCTTCCAGGAAGGACTTCACAAACCAAATGTGTGCAGACGTGCACACACACACACACACACATCCATGCACACAACACATACAACATTGAAAGATATGTAACACACATATATATACACATTCACACACTCACTATATTCATGAGCACATGCAAATATGTTCATACATGCACGTACATTTAAACATTCTCACATAAAAACACAAAACAGACATATATAAATGCACAGTCACATGTGTATAGTCATATACTATTATGTATATACAACATATCTATATACAAATATCTCCATACACCAGCATACATATATACATACAGTAATATATAAACACACACAACACATATATGCATGTCCAAACACAGTATACACACTCATGTAACATAGAAACAATTGCAAAATGTATGAATGCATGCACTCATACATACACAAATACATGCCTGTGATATGCACACATCCATACAAATACACACATGTATGCAGAGTCACATACATGCATATATATAAGTACACACTCCTCAGAGGAGAATAATCATTTAAGTTCATGAAAAGTGGTATATCTCTCAAATGGACCTTCTGGAAATAAATGCATTTACCTTACTGCATATTTCTCTATTTTAAACAATGGAGTCTTACATACACAAATTCATAAGTACACGTTCATACTCAAACACGTGTCACATCCACATTCACACACATACAAAGAGCCTCTTCTTTAACGGTGTTCTCAAACTTGAATTGAACAAATTCTGCTAATTATAGCCAGAGTCAGCAAAGACATACATTTGACCTCAGCATGAATATACTCATTCTTTTCGTTACTACGGTAACAACAATCATGTAAAAAAAAAAAAAGTCTGTACAATATGGTGCCACTTACTCAATTCAGCTTCCTGGGATCTGACCCATTTCTAATGTTTTTTTTCTGTCTGAGTGATTTCCTACTAACTAAAACCATGAGATAATTCCTTCCCTTCCTGCTTTTTCTTTCCATGCTCTTTTCACTACTCTTTTTCTTTCCATGCTCTTTCATCATCTCAGACTCTAAATCATAGATGTCAAAACTGAAGGAAAAGAAACAGCCTTAGGAGATGATACTACAGCAAAATGAATCAAAGAGAAGATAAAGATTCTTTTTGGAGATGTGCAGAACCAAAAGTCCAGAGTCTTGGGTGCTTCTCATGATAGAATCTAACAGAGAAAATCAGAGCAGATCCCTCAGCATGGTTCAGTTCTCTGTTTATAAAAAACAGCCTATCTCATCATGTCTGTTCATAAAGTTGCAGTAAAGGAAAATAAAACAGATAAAAACTAGAAGACCAGAGCAAATAGAAAATAGGATAACTTTTAAAACGTATATCTGCATTTCAAGGATGCAGGGAGCACATATTGTAAGCACGCACTGAAGTTTATTCATTAGGAGAGCTATAAAGGCTCTGTAACATCTTTAGACTGTAGACCTGTTAAGAAAACAAATAACAACCTTATAGCAGTGTAAATCGGGTGTTCCACAAATCCTAAGAATACTAAGAATAGCCACTGCAGTGGGATTCCACTACGAAGAACTCAAAACATAACCCAAGCAGTGTGACCAAGGCTCCTATAACCTGATTTCTAGGAATCTAATTTTAAATATCTTCACAGCTAACATATCACAAAAATATAATGTGCCAAATGCTGTAACATGAATGCAGAGGGGAAAAAAAAACACCTAACCAAAAATAAAAATAGCATTTCAGGCAAAAATCCCAGAATTAGGAAAACACAAGTTATACTCCTGAAGTTCTTCACAAACTTTTTTTTTCTTTCAATTACATTAACCACCAACTCTCAAGTAATAAAGTTATGATCAGAATCAATTAAATAATTCATCAAGGAGTACCAAAGCAAAAGCATCATCGGGGACAGCAAATTCAGAAAATACAAACATCATGTGACAGCAAAGTCTATATAGATGCGTACAAAATGTAGGTGAATCATAGCTATAGTCATCGCATTATACTTGGCTAAATATGGTTAGTATAATTCACTATTGTATTGTCAAAACCCACACACACACGTACACACATATAAAAACACACACATACTATATACATATGGATGCGAATGAAACAATTTAAGTATCACATACTCCAAACTAAAACTCTTGAGAATCTCCACAGTAGCATCTTCCTTCCAGATAGCACAGGAATGGACTTTAGGGCTGCACTTACTTCTAAGGGACAGTAGGGTTAGGATGCTAGTTGAGGCTCTTCCACAGATTTCAGCAAAAGACATGCTGTGCATTAGTCATTGACAATAAACCAAAGTATACAATGTTCTGAAACACACAAGAAACACTCTGGACTTGGGGGATCTTTAGAACTTTCTTTGGGCTGCATGAAGTTCTTTGTGACCTTAGAATGACAACCAGTTCATGAATAGAAATGGCAAAAAGTTACACCTATCCACCAGGACTTGACTGCATTATTTATGACTTATTTCATGCACTTCAGTTTACTTCTCCCCTGGTTTCTTCCTCCAGCTAAAACCACTCTGGCCCCTTGTAAATTCTTTCCCACCCATGTTTCGCTTCATGAGGGGGTTGACATGCTGTGACAGCACCACTGGCACCATCCCCCTGCACTGTCTCATTGCCTTTCAACTTTAGCACTTAAAGGCAACTGTCCTTCTGAAGAACCAGTGCCCTTTCACTCCATGTATGTGTCTTTCTGAGTCCTTCCAGCTTCCAACAACACTTGGAACTCTCTACTGGAAAATGTCGTTCCTTGGGCTTTTCATGTGTTGCTCCATTCAGTTCTTCTCTTAACTCTAAGCAGGGCCATTTCTTAGACATCTAACTCTCCCTGAATTTCTAATTTGAACTTTCCTTGGACTCCTCTCTCTTTGTGAGGCGCTCACCCACTCGACTACTTCCACTGCATTTTTATGCAGAAAATTCCCAAATCCCACAGTTCGGATTTCTCCCCAACTATCATTCCATATTTCCAAATGTACCATTCACAATGCTGTCTGTTCAAGAGCACCACAAAGTCACATCCAAAATGAAATGTGTCAGCTAGCCAGACTTGCTTCTCCTGATTTCTAACAGAGACAAACAAAACCACCTCTCAGCAATGCAAAGTCAAAACTTTGATCCTCTATTCCTCCTCTTTCATTGTCCCCACCCAGGCAGTAAGTCCTGATTCACTTGATCTTTCTCTTTCTTCCCTTCACCATGGCTAGTGAGCCACAGCCCGTAAGACTAGTTTCCGGTCTCTGCTGGCTCCAGATCATGATGTATATTAGAAACAGAACCTGGACTATTTCACGATTCTCCTCAAAACCCCTCGTGGCTCCTTAATATGCTTAGTTAAGAACTTCTACTTTCTGGCCCCACTCTGATTTTCTAGTTTGCAATATGCACATACACATTTTATCCACCAAAAAGATTACAAACATTTTGCATTGAGTTCCTAGGCCCTAAATTCCTCCTCAAAGCACCCCATGGCCTATCTGTTCTTTCTACACAGCGAGGAACTATACGTTCATTAACAATTTTCTTAATAGTTTTGTGACACGGCCAGGAAATGTAATTGTGGCAACACGTGAGCTCAGAGCCATCAGAATGAGGAAGACACAGGTAGAGTGGAACCTGCCCCATCCAGACTTCACTTAGCCATCTGCCTCACAGATGAGCAAAGGTTTCGTGCCTCTCTTCAGCTCTCCCTGGGTGCCACAGCAGACTGAGCTCTCACAGTTGGTGGCCCTGCAAGCTTCCGCTCTCACAGCTGAGCTGTATGCTAATGATGAAGTAGCTGAGTTGTTCCTAAATCTCTTTATGTCACTGTACTGGCTACACAGCACTTAACCCAATAAAATATGACTCCAAAAAGAGAGCCACTGATTCTACGGAAACGAAATTGAATCCTTTGCAAAATATTTGACATAGAAAGGCTTTTCTGATTTTTTTTAAACTTTACTTTTTTTTCCATTCCCTTCAAATCAGATGTGAGCAAAACAATTAAGCAATATTGGGAACTTAATTTTCTTAAAAAAAATTGTCAACCTATGACTCTAGACTTTATTTTCTCAACTAATTGCTTATTTTATTTTAGAAAAATCTAAACTATGGTAACAGGCAAATATTATGAATACAGTACAGGTAAGAAGGGTGCTGTAGTCCCCCAGTCAGGAGGACACCCTCAGAAATGACGTGGCCCAAGATTCAAAGGCAAGGGACGCATATTGCTACACTCTGTGGTTAGGTCTGTAGGTATCACTCCTATAATCCCTGGCTCCACAGAGGAATTGTGGTTCTGATCAGCTCATTTAAAAGGGTTTTTACTACCTAGAAAAGACTTAGCAGAGCAGATGGTGGACAAGAGTAGGCAACACTGCTCTCCCAGGAGCTGTAGGTTTAGGAGGGGACAGAACTCTGGGTGATCCTTATTCAGCATAAGCAGAATTTCTGTTGTGATCTTAGGTGTAGCGTTTCAGGGCAGATTACATAAACTCTGGTAAACATGGATACAGTACAAGAAAGCCACTGCACTGACTCTACGAGAAGACCTGAAAACAAAGGCTTTTACAGACCAAAATTGGTTTGGAAAGGAGACGAAGAGGGAACTAAATAAGGGCTTCCAAGGCTGTTATGAAAGTACAGTGTCTGCCTTTCTCCACCCTTCAGAGGAAGAAAAAGGATGGAGCAGAGATGATAGCAGAAAACACTTCCCTACTAAACAAGTTTGTGGGTGACTCTGAAGAGTCTTTATAAAGGGAGATCTTGGAACTTTCCTTTGTAGAATCTTTTAACTCTTCGTAAAATTTAGCAGAAATTTCTACTCTTGCATTCTTGGCAGCAAGCATGGGATAGCCTCTTCCAGGTACATCAGTGACAGTGGCATTTTAGAATGCATGCAAATACTTGAAGACCCATGATCAAATGGCTGGTACAATCAAGTTGTATGCAAACTTAAGCACAGGAAAGCTGAAACATATAGGCCAAGTCAAAGCTCTGTAAACTTATCCAAAGAAAGATGTTCAACTATGTTTCATGTCATCACAACTGTAATTTCAAATTTAAAAACTGTTAATGAAATAACATAAATGTGCATGTCTCAAACAGGAGCAATTCTGAGGGGACTGAAGGTGCTACTGGTATCTGCCAGGTGGAAGTCAGATATCTGATACTAAGCAACTCAGGATGTTCAAACAACCTCCACTACACAGGATTCTCAGGTCCACAATGTCAAAAACACTGAGACAAGAAACCCAGATACACAGGTTGAAAATTCATGTTTTCAACTAAACACAGAGTTATCATAATATGTACAATTGTGTCTGTCTTTTTTGCAAAGTATGGTGCCTTGCAAGAGACAAGCTTCTATGAGATACAACACAGGCCAAAAGTTTTATTTTCCTCTAACAGGGTGAAAAGAAAAGGTTTTGAGAAATCCTCTGAAATTCTGTAGTTTTAAACTAAAAACCACTGAGTCCACCATGCCCAAATTAGCCTGGGCTGGGCTCTAACTCCACATATCTCACCAGGAAGACCCAACAACACACATAACTTCAAGCCTCACTTTTTTTTTTCCTAACACCATCTGTTTTATGTGGTTAATGGGTCATTTATAAAATGCTACATGTAAAACTGCCATAACCTTGACAGCATTAATATTATTTATCATTCTTATACCCTGGATTAATCACTTTAAAATGTTTTAAATATCCTGGTACTACGTTAGAGTTGTAAGATCAAAAACAATTTTCTTTATATACTTCAGGTTTTTATGCTCTCACTTTTGACTTAAAAATAATTTGAATTCTAAAATATTGCTGATAGCTAAGCATGATGACAGACACCTGTAATCTCAACACTCTGGGCCGCAGAGGCAGGAGAATCACACAGTTGAGCTCAGAATGGGCAATTTATCAACTTAGTAAATCTGTAGCAAAAAAAAATTCAAAAAAGGCAAGGGATGTAGCTCAGTGTAAAGGCCCTAGGTTCAATCCCCAGTATCACAAAAATTAATTAATTACTCTTGATATTTTAACATTTTAATGTGACCAAACTTCTTTAAATGCATTGAAAATACACCCAAACATATAGGTAATTTTTATAAATATTAGAGAATAATGAATTACTACTCTAAATTTAACAAGTTATATTCCTTTTTTTTTTTTTTTGAGACAGGGTCTCACTTTGTAGTTCAGGCTGGCTGTGAGCTCACTATGTAGCCCAGGCAAACCTCGAACTCGGCAATCCTCCTGTCTCTGCCTCCCGAGTGCTGGGATTACAGGTATGAGCCACCACGCCCGGCACTGTGGTATGTGGTATTGATTGCTGGTGGGCGTGAGTCTCCACACCCAGCACTGTATGTGGTCACCGGGGATCAAACTCAGGACCTTGCGCTTGTGAGGCAGGCGCCGGAACCACTGAGCTAACCCTCCGGCCCAACAAGTTATATTCCTAATGGGCAGCCAGAAAGAAAATGTTCCCACAGATTCCTGAAGGAATATATAACAAACCTCAAAGTAAGTTAAAACCTTTATAACTGTAGAATGTTCATTACCAACTAGTAAGAAGATGACTGTTGAACTATGACTAGCACATCTCACAATCATGTATCCAGCACTGTATTCTTTACCCCAGGACTAATGAAGAAAAACCCAGTCCTGTTGGATTGAAAAGGGAAAAACAAACTTAAAGTGTACATTTTTCAAATACAACAGAAAATAAGCATAACATTTCTGCCCCAGTGATGCTCTCAATCTCTATGCTTTGTATGACTTATAAAATACACACGTATATTTTATGTGTTCTACTGTTACAAGTTGGTGATCTCAAGTTCATTAATAACTGTACTCAATAATAAATTCAGTATCACCAGACACTATGCTGGATGGTACTCATTTAACTGAAATTTTTAAAAGTAAATAATAATTATGCAATATGACAAAAATTTTTATTCTATGACTCCACTAATGACATCAACCAATATGGAAAATTACATTTTTAATGATTCCAGAAAACTTCATACAAAAACAGTACATTTTAGAGTTCTACATTTTCAAAAGAAAAACAGCTTTCATGGTTGTGTAAGATCTGGTATCTCTAACAAAGCCTTGTACAGTCTAGGTTTTTGCCACCATGTAAAAAGGCATAAAAAAACTGGGATATCATCCTTGTCCACCTCTGTTTCATATGAAATGCTGATTCACAGAAATCGTGGCACTAGGTTCTTAAACTGAGGAAACCCCAAGCAAGAACCTCTCTCTACTTTCCTTTTTAGTAGCTTTCCAAAAAAGAAATACCCATCTATCAAGTCAACCAGATGAAATAGATACAAGCAAAAATAAAACAAGAGCTGGGTTTCTCTCTTACAGGATCTAATACTATGAACACTCCATAAATCTTACACTGAACTCATTCGGCCCTGAACATAATCTTACATACACCAGTGGAAATTACTCTCAGAATTGCTTTTCTCCCTCCACAAGTGATCGAGGCCTTTGTCCTAGCATGTATATGATGCTTTACTTTTAGGACTTCCTAACTACTAAGCAATGCTGAAAGAACACCCAGAAAGCAGAATTACTGTTGCCATTCACTTTGACTACAAAAAGAAAGGAAGAACTCTAAATAAAGTCCTTTCTCCTCTGCAAGGGAGATAGGTAATATTTATTTCAAACAATAAAAGCCCATATAGTAAGCTGGGATGTAACTCAGTGGCAAAGTGTTTTCCTAGTATCCACAAGACCATAGCTTTGATCCCTAGCATTAAAAAAATAAAATTAATTGAAATAATCCTGAATTTTAGTTTTTTCTCAAACCAACCTCTGCTTTTTTCCTTTAGTCCCTACTGGAAAAACTCAAAGCAAAGCACTCCCTTTCTGACCAACCCTCCAAAATGCTTACAATATCCATAAAGAAAACAAGAGAGGTTATGGCAGATCCAAGTTCAAAGGTGTAGAGAGCAGAGCAGCAAAAGCAAGAAAAACTCCGGAATTCTGCTTCCTCCTATTCTCTTCTACTCTGGTAAGAAAACACAACAGGCCTGAAGGAAAACAGAAGCCACCAGTTCCCAAAGGCTGCCCAACTGTTTTGGAGGCAACTCTGAGCCTAAGTTTCTGGAGGCCTGAATCGGGGCCAGGGAATCCACACCTATGAGTCAGTTCCTCAGGTGATTATATCAAGTAGCCAGGGCTCTGCAGGACAGGTAAGGAGGAAGCGCTCAGAAAACAAAGGGAATAACAACATCCTCAGTATCTGCCTGCTGATACCAAGCAGTCACTGAACAGGTTCGCTGCAGGTCACTGCTAGGGATGTGCCACATGTGCAAGAGCCAGCTGGGTTGGGTGCCGTACCAGAGACCAAGCCTGGGGAAACTGCCCTAGTCAGGGGTGCAAATACAGCCCTCCTGTTCCCCAGGCCATAGGACGGTGGCTACTACCCAGGAACTACCTAGGGCAGCTGCCCGAAGAGAAGTAGTACCCACTCTCCCACATCAGATGCTCAGAAAAGGGACCCAGAAGAAAATGGGGCGCACAGATGAAACCTTGTCACAAAAGAAGTTGAGTAGAGTCTTGGTTTGAAAAACACTAATTTGTAGTGGCCCACTACTGTTTCAGTTTACACTGCCAAAATTCTAATTACTTGAGAAGCCATAAATCACAATTTTTATTACTGGAACACAAAAGTTGTCTAAAAAACACAAAACATGTGGGGCCAGAGAGTTAGCTCAGTGGTTCCAGCACCTGCCTAGCAAGCACAAGGTCCCTGATTTGATCCCCGGTAACCACATACAATACCAGGCCTGGTGAGTCAGGCCCACCAGCAATCAGCACCACATACCACAGTGCTGGGCATGGTGGCTTATGCCTGTAATCCCAGCACTCAGGAGGCAGGAGCAGGAGGATTGCTAAATTCAAGGCTTGCCTGGGCTACATAGTGAGCTCAGGGCCAGCCTGAACTACAAAGCAAGACCCTGTCTCAAAAAATAATAAAAAAGTAAAAAACATAAAACATGAAAGTGTTAAACCTTACATCCAAAAGATAACCACTAGTACCAACTTACAGATTTCCCTTAATAGTCAAGTACGATAAAATGGGGTGCAGAGTGCACAATATACTTCTATAAGCAAGTTTTGCAGTGTGAACGCTGCTTCTTGATAAAATTATGCAGTTGACAAAGCAGTGTCCATTTTAACCAGTCTCAACTGATAAATACAAACAGAAAGGAAGACACACCCAAACATATCAAAGAACCACCAAGGATGAGCAGGAGAATGAGGTCTGTCCACACACAGCAGCCTGGGCGCTAGCTGGGGAAGCACACTGCTGACAGAGGTGTAATCAAAAAATACACTTAATGACTAAAATTTGTTTTTAAACTTGTGACAGTGAAAGACACTGCGAAGAACTATGAGATAACCGTGTTCAAAGCAAGGGGCAATATTTTCGAGGGTTAATGTTAATTCTCTTTTGGTGTGATAAAATTTTTTAATTTAAACATTTACCCTATTTTACGAACAACCCTCAATGATCAAACATTTACAGCAATTTCCATCAAATAAAAACACCACAGTGTGTCTTCATCCTGATCACCATGCAACTTCTAGCTCTTTCCAAAGGTCAAAATGACCATAAAAGGCAAACATTTTGAATGGACTCAGAACATTGAGGCAGCTGCAACAGCACACCTCAACTCACTCACGAAAAAGGACTTTCAGAAAAGCATCAGAGAGTAGCAACAATCATGGGAGAGTTTTTGGGTGAGATGAATAAAATGTATCCTATACTGTAATAAAGTTATTAAATATTCAACATACATTTCGATCACACCTTATATACAGATATAGATGACAAAGACTCAGATGATGCAGATATCTACAAATACAGATGTGCTAAATGCCTCACCTAGAGAAGAAAATCCAGGTCATTCCCTGCAGCCTGCTCCAGGGCTCGTCCTACTCCACAACCCTCTTCCCACACCCTGTCCCCTGAATTCCACACCAAGTACTGGCTTATTTAAAACAAACCTGAGCTCCAGGAAAAATATGCTGACCAATGCCCCTGATCTTAGTAACACAGCAAATTAACAGTGAGACTTCAAAGAAATACTACTGTTCTGACCTGGAAAAAGTGGAACTTAAAGCATAAAACACACCATCCATCCAACTGAAAGACATACTGACAAATCAATTTTTCTCTGATCTTAAATAAAGCAAGTATTTATTTCACAGCCTAGATAATAATAATGATAAGCCTAGATAAAGGTTTAAGTGGTCCACAAAGTAATACAAATAACCTATTGCCCCAGCCTCTACTGTCACAATAGGTTGTGTAATGAGAGTGAAAAGGTGAGAAGGGGGGCATCAAGGGCTGGCACCTGAGCTGGGAAGTAAGGAGATCCCTGTCCCTAAAAGGACATTCCCACCCACCTACTGGAAGGACCCCCACCTCTTTGAATGGCTTAGTTTTTTGTAAAATGCAGACTGTCCTTAAAATTAAGCATACTCCCTCCTTTCACTTAAACTCACTCCAGTTGCTCACAGGCCAATCAAGAGATACACTTCACACAGTTACAAGTGCATTGCTTGTAAGAGAACATTAAACTCCCTTCTAAACCCAAACTATGACTTGCTGGTAGAGAAAGAAAATAGGTTCTTAAAAACAGATGACAAGAATGCACACTTGAAGCACCATATTGCATCCAAAGACTGAACTCCTAAGGGACAATCAATGTCCTGAACTCAGTTTAGGGCCAGGAGCAACCTGTGGGTGGGAAGAGCTTTCTAGAGGGGGACAGTGACCGCTCTCCTGTTGGAAGGACTCACTGGCTCAGAATGACCTAAAATGCATGACTCCCAGAAGAGCTGTCATGTGAACTTCCCCTTCTCTTACACACATACACATGCACACACACACAGAGCACAATGACAACATACAATACATTCATGCAACACATAACTCACATAAAACACAACACATATATACAACACACATAATTCACAACAAGCCACCACACACTCACATATAAAATACCCAAACCAACACACAATACAAATTCACATAATACATACTCATATAATAACTCGCAAAACACAACTCAACACGTGTAACATGCATACATGTAAAACACCGAACCATGGAGCTACTTTAGTTTTCATTAATGATTTACTCTCTGCCATATTCACAGCACTCATAAGGAAGTAATGTCTTCACTAGGCAGCCAGCTGGACTGGGTATAAAGAGATCACGTGCTGGCTGGTGCTGCTTTGCAACCTCCCTGAGTTTCCATAAATTTGCTCAGAGAGTAGAAGGTTAAATACTATTATCTCCAACATTCAAATTCAATATTTAGAGAGCTGAATTATCTAAAAAATCTGCTAAAAGTTACACAACTTACACTACTATTCTATTGGACAGGAAACATGAAAAAAAAAAAAAAGCAATATCCTAAGTCATTTACGTATCTTATGAAAACAAGAAAGGACACATGCAGGCCCCATGACATGGTTCAACAGACTCAACTCCCTGGACAGTCAGCCACCTCCATCAACCATAACAGGAAGCAGGGAGGGGCCCAGAAAAGCCTGGGGCAGCTCGCCTACAACACAACCCTCACACACCTCAGCACCAGCTGACTGCTATGCAACTGCAGGCTGCCCCCAGGCCCTCAACCCCAGGCTGCTCAACTGCCCAGCACCTAGATCCAAATATCTGGTCTTCCAGCCACCCATATATCCCTCACCATATAGGCCTGTGGCCTAACCAGATCTCAGCACCCCAGCTCCCCAGATCTGGCACCAGTATCCCCAGCTCCCCAGTCCTACCCCCAACCCCAGCCCTCCAGAACCCAGCCACTCCTTCCTCTGAATTCAAGAGCACTTCTTGCCAAGACAATTCATTGGCACCTAGTTCCACACTGACATAGCAGAGTCCTACTCAATTATTTGTCTATCAATACTGAACTTCTAACATGCCATGTCTTAGCTCCTTCTGGATTATAAAGCAGGCTACTACTCCCATAGTGCCTAATATTCCATTTCACTCAAAAAACTGCTATGGAAATACATACCTAAAGAAAAGAGATCATTCCAAAGCTCTCATGGCACAGTAATCTCTAATCAGGTTGACTGTGATCAGTATCAGTGTGCTAAGTATACTGTGTACCACGCAGGCACACACGTATGCACTT
>PVIC010007059.1:0-52089 GCA_004025085.1 Thryonomys swinderianus | reverse complement strand
TGATATTTACAGATCTATGACCTATTTATTTCACTTAAGAGCATGTCTTAAAGGTACATCCATTTGAATATAAATGACTCACACTTATCCTTCTTTACGGCAAAGTAATACTCCATTTAATAGAAAACCCACACCTTCTTTATTCAGTCTCCAGTTGATGGGCATCTGGGTTGTCTCTAAGATTTAGATCAGTGCGGAAGTTTTTTGAGGATTTTAAATACAATTGGATGTGGTGGTGCACACTTATAAACCCAGGAGTTTGGGAGGCTGAAGCAAGAGGATTGCCTAAGCAATTTATCAAATTAGTGAGGCTTTGTCTCAAAATAAAATTTAAAAATGAGCTGGGATGTAGCTCAGGGCAAAGGCCCTAGGTCCAAACTCTTTTACCGAAAAATGTTATAAAACATGAGATCATAATGTAAAAAAAGATTTCTCTTTTTAGCAGAACTAATGGATCTGCCCTTAAAGAGTGAAAATTCACTACTTTCTTAGAATGATTTTTTTCCCCCAGATTTGTGCAGGTAGAAATTAGAATCATTAATGGCATCTCAAAGTGACTGGACCACAGAGATTGTGCCCACTGTAAGATAAAAATTGTGGCTAAATTCGTAATGTAAAACAGTGAATGAAAATCAGCCTTATTTTGCAATTGGTAGACTTAAAGAAGCCATCGCTAGCAATGCAATGAATTAAATCTTTTCAATTAATCTACTTAACAACTAGTAACTGAGTTCCAACTGTATGCCAGGCACAAGTCTTCTCTACATTTCTTTGGTCTTTCCCATATTGATGCAAACAGTGAAAAACAGGTGCATCAGAAGGACACAGAGATCAGTGAAAATAAGAGGATACTAGCTCAGGGTTAGACAGCACTTTGTATTATTTCTGTGCTTTAAGCTCTGAGTGACCCCTTCGCATGTGGTATCTTACAAATTCCCTAAGTATGGTTGTTCTTCCGTAGAAAGCAAGAACAGTGGAGTTGTAGAGGTTATGCAGCGTCACATGGCTCAAGAAAGCAGAGCTGGAACTGCGTCCCTGGTCTGACTGCAGATGCTGTTTATGCACCTGCTGCTTTCTGTCTCCACCTCCTCCCAGGAGCTCATTCACCCCTCTGTTCTCTCTGCAAAGAAGAGTAGAAAGAGGTGGCCCAATCTGACACTCATTGGAAAGACCGTGACTGCACTTCTTCTTTTTGATTATGATAAATCTGTATTTTATAAAGTTGCTAAAGGTATGACAGAATACACAAGACAGCCAGGCACTGAGGGCCCAAGATCATAAAAGCAGAACAGATGGGCATCTGATGATGCATGTCACAGAGTGGGGAGGGCCGATAACCAGCACACAGACACTGTTAGAACTTAGTCACTCTGGAAAATCAAGACCCCCCCCCTCAAAGGACTAACGGTCTGTAGAGGGTGAGCCTAGGTTTTAGCACGCATCAAAAAGTATAAGATTAAAGAACATTTCCAACCTCTGTCCAGCTTGATTTATGTGGTGATGTCACCTCAAAAGCAAAATTGAAAATGGTTATTATAAGAAAATATTAATTTCCATATCTCTCATGAACTTATGTCCTCAGAAAACTGTTAGCAGCTAAAATCTGCTGACGTGCTGGGCCAGAGGGTTAGCTCAGTGGTTCTGGCGCCTGCCTCGCAAGCACAAGGTCCTGAGTTCGATCCCCGGTAACCACATACAATGCTGGGCGTGGAGACTCACGCCCACCAACAATCAATACCACATACCACAGTGCCGGGTGTGGTGGCTCACTCCTGTAATCCCAGCACTCGGGAGGCAGAGACAGGAGGATTGCTGAGTTCGAAGCTTGCCTGGGCTACATAGTGAGCTCAGGGCCAGCCTGAACTACAAAGTGAGACCCTGTCTCAAAAAAAAAAAAATCTGCTGACATGTTAGATAATATACTACAACAGAGGTGGGGATATTCTGAGAATGCAAGTTTGTTTTAATATTTGAAGATCAAATGATATAATTTACTCAATAAATGGGGAAATACAGAAAGATCACCTGATTATCTCAGTAAGCACATTAAAATGTCAGATAATTCACATTCTTTCATCAGAAAAACTCCTCTTAAAAGAAATAAAAGGAAGTATCATTAATCTAGTAAAGGCTATCCATAAATGCCTAATAGCAAATCTCATCTTTATGATGAAACACTGAACTCTCCCCTGAGATTAGGGATAAGATGTGGGTCTCTGCTATTAGCATTTTTATTCAACATTGTGCTGAAGGTATCTTCCACCTCAATAAGGCAAAAATAAATAAATGGCATAAGGACAGGAAAGGAAGAACTAAACCTGTCATTATTTAAAGGTGACATGATAATGTATACAAATAAAAAAACAATGTTTTGTAATAAATGTTAATTTGGTGAGGTTGTTGGTTTTAATCTCAATATGTCAAAAGAAATTTTATTTCTGTATGCTAGAAGAAAACAACTCTAATACAAAATTTAAACTCACATTACTTAGCAGAGTATAAATATAAGACCTTGGAATAAATGTAGGTCCTTTATCTTTGGGCCTAGGCTTGCACCACACTCTCCAGTGAGCTCCAAGACTTGGACATTTGACTGGATTTTCCAGCTCTCCAGCAGACAGTCATTTTACATTCTTCGACCCCCAATTTACAGGTGCTCTTTGTAAACCTACCTAGTAAATCTTTTATGTAACTGCATATATAATGCATATATATATACAAATATATATGCATTTGTATATAGCTACATTCCATTAAATCTGTTTCTCTAGTGAACTCTGATTTCGTGAATAAGACTTAAAAAATTTATTGGGATACCATTGAGAGACTGTAAAAGCAAACCACAGATAAGAGTCCAGAATGCATAGAATTCTTCCAGTTCAGTGAGGAAACCTTTATTGGTGTGATTTTCTACAAAGACAACATACTCACCCTTGGGAATTTCACAGATGGCAGAGTTGACATAGAAAAGGTTTAAACCAGAAGAGTGTGCATAGCCACTGGGATGGGTAAAATTAAAACCCCAGCATTGGGAAAAATACGGAAGAAATCAAGTCTCACAAACTGTCTAAAGGTGTGATTTGGAACATTTGTTTTAGCAATCTGTTTGACGATATTATCAAAAAAAAGATTCTATCCATTTCATAAGTCTCAGAAATTATTCTACTGGCATAGATGCAACAGAGGCAAGTATAAAACAATTAGTATGGCCATTATTCTTTAAAAGTTTCAAGGTGGAAATAAATCATAGACTAAAATCAATCAATCATTCATATTTTATTTCTAAAGTAGAATATTATATAGGAATGAAGAACAACTTTCTGTGTTATGAAAGCAACATAGCAACGTAGAGAGATCTTAGAGATACCATTTTGAGTGGAAAAAGTGAGGCACAGGTAAAAGTTGAACTGGAGATCATCATGTTAAATGAGATAAGCCAGGATCAGAAAGATAAGTACTATATTATGCATTTTTATTAATATGTGGAATTTAGAGAAAAAATAGACCACAAAAGTAAGCATAAAACTGATAGAAGAGAGGGAGGAGGAAGGGCTAAGAGCAAGGAGTAGGTAGGCTGATATGGTCCAAGACGATTAAATGCATGTGTAGAATTATCACAATGAAACACATCAATTTGTATAATTACGTGCTAAAATTTTAATTTTAAAGTGACACTCAGGAGTCCATTCATAATATCATCTACATGTTTGTGAATATGATATTAATCTATGATGACAAAAGAGAAAATAGTGGCTACCTTTGGGGTGAGAGGGAGGGGAGACCCAAAGGGCATTCCAGAAGTGTGCCAGATGCCTTGCATGCAGGTCACAGGGTGTGTGTTCGTAAAAATTTCACTTAGATCTGTCCAATTAAGATTTATGCATTTTTCTGAGTGAATTCTGTAATGTATTTCTTTAAAAGGGTTTTTTTAAAAAGTCGGCTCATTTTTCAAAAATCATTCACTGAAGGTTTGTTGGTTCTGAAGTTGGTGTTGGGTCTCACACACATAAAGGAACGCATGGGCTGGTGTTAGCTAGTCAAACACATGTTCTGCCTGTTAGTCACAGCACGGGGTGCAGGCAGGAGACATCTGGGGAAGGGTGTGAGTTTGGCAGACAGCGGAAGTGATTCCATTCTCAACTCTGAATGGAGTTGGGTTTGTTATACTTGAGAATCAGTGTGATCTTGTTCTGAACAGATGTAAAAATCTAGAAGTCAATTGGCCTGGCTGCTTTTACACATTTGACGGCCTGAAAGAAAATTATGTCTTTTTAATTATGGTTCTATCTTTGCTGTTTTTACTAGAAAGAAAAGACTTAATATACGTAAAGTATTCAGAAGAGTTTGTGGCCAGAGCAGAACATTACTTTAGTGTCCCAGCATGCTAATATTCACAAAGCCCCCTTCTGACCCACAGCTCTGACTCTTCACTCAGACAGTATTTCCAGTAAGGACTTAGTGTTTTGTCCTTAACCCAAACTCTACACTTGCGCCTGGTAGAATTCACCTGCATGTCTCTGATCTGACATGCAGATTGTTTAGCCCTTTCTATGATCCATCCTTTTCCATGTGCTTCCCTAGAAACTGGACCAATGTCTTGTCATTGAAAAGATGGGTCCTTTCTTCCTGAGTTATCACCTGTTATTCAGGAAGAAGAGAAGCTAGGCAGGTATTAATTATTCATCTGAAGGAAACCTATATGTTTACATCTGTGTACAAAGGGCTGTTCAGAGAAATAAAAATAATACAGTGGAGAAAATGAAGCTCAGAGAAACGACTAACATGAGTCCCCAACATGGCTGTCTACTTTTTGTATAACTTTTCTTTTTCAAGCAGAGCAAGTCCTGCTCTGGGCCTGAGGAACCAAGTCTAAATTCTCAAGGCTGTGGAGTTGAGAAGGGAAGAATTATGGAGACTGGGAGTGGCGGGTGGTCACTGAGGCTATAAGTTCTCTCCCTCTTTGGCCTTCATGGCAATCCTCCCTTGCCTTCTGAAGGTAGGAATTGATTGAAGGAATCATGGATGGCCCGAAGGAAGCCACCATTTGCTGGCTCTCTTCACCTCCAGAGAAGAGGAAACAGTTGCATTCAGGAGCACATTGGCCACTGTAGAGGCGGGTGGCATCCTGGCCCTGTTCACCTAGAAAGCCCATAGGCCTGCTGAAAATATTTCTTCCTGATACATCTGTATTCAGACCCCCGGAGTCCCGTGGAAGCTCAGATTTTCCAAAGTTGATGAGATCAAGACAGGAGCAGATGTGTAGAAACCATCTAGGAAACGCACTGGAGGGCGAGCTGGGAAATGGGGAGGATGCACAATGTGCCCTTTGGTCTGTGGGGAAGGTTTGAGGAATTATGGGAGTTTGAGCAGAAATAGAAAAAGGAAGAGCTTCCCACGAGGTACAAGAGGAGGATAAGGAAAGCCATGGGGAGTTTCTTCCCTTGGAGGAGCAGTGTCAGAGGACGGCCTGGGCGGACAGAGATGCTGACCAGGACACCACTTCCGGGACTCCCTCCCTCCTCTCTGCCTCTGGGACTGTGTGCAAAATGGAGAATGATGCACAAAGGACATTCAGTGAAGCATAGAAAATATTGAGATTCTTGGCACAGGGATACATAGTAAAATTCATTGTGATACTATGAGATATATAATTAGTCTTCCTCCCTCTTTCCTGGCATAGAGCTCCTAAAACCCCTAAATCCCCACACTTCTAAGAGTATCTATTGTGTATTTATGAAGAGCCTGGTGGCTGGGGGCCTTATGTACCTTTAGAATGGGGATAAAAGGAGTAAGGTGCAATTAGCTGGGACTTTCAGTGCTACCTTCAACCTCCAGGAAAGGAAGAGGGAAGAAGAGATGAGGGTCCGGTTGGTCACCACTGGCCAGTAATGTTGTCATTTGTGCTATGTAAAGCAGTCTCTGTACAAACCCACAGGACTGGGTTCTGGGAGCTTGGCATGGACATTTCAAGCTCCATCCCCGCACCTAATCCTCTGCTTTCTTCCACCTGGTTATTCATCCATGTGGGATATGTGTATCCCTGAAGTCTGGGAGCAACCTTCAGGAAATTAATAACCTGCAAGGAATGGTCATGGGAGCCCATGAGTTGTGGCCTGCTGGTCAGAAACATAGCTAAAACCTGCGTTCGTGACTGGCTCTGACGTGAGTACAGTCTTGCAGGGCAGAACCTTCAACCTATGGAGTCAGAGCTGGGTTGTAGCTCAGTGATGGAGCACTTAGCTGTCCTGAATGAGGCCTTGGGGGTTGATTCTCAATATTATGAAAGAAAAAAATTGGACATATTTATCTCATTTTCTCAAATTCTCCTCTAGGCTTGAATGGACCTCTTTTAATGCCTAAGCAAAAAATTAAACTATTTTTCACTGGCCAAAATTTCTTCACTTTGCAATTTATGATTACAGTTTGGAAGAAACAAGAAACTAATCAGGTTGGATCCATCTCTACTAACAACCTAAATGAGAAGGTAAAGTACGGGTTTATCTGTCCTTGATTATTTTTCTTTTTTCTTTCTTTTTTTTTTTTTTGAGACAGGGTCTCGCTGTGTAGTCCAGGCTGGCCCTGAGCTCACTATGTAGCCCAGGCAAGCCTCAAACTCAGCAATCCTCCTGCCTCTGCCTCCCGAGTGCTGGGATTACAGGCGTGAGCCACCACGCCTGGCAGCTGTCCTTGATTTTTGATGGATGCCCTAAAAGGCAGTGGGAGATTTGATTTCTTAACTTGGGGCGATATGTATTGTTTCGCTTGTATAATGCCAAGATCAGAAGTGAGTCAGGTTTGTGTAGGATCTCAATTAAATTTGTTATCTGATTATTATTGGGTTTCAGACACAAAGCTAAGGTGAATAGAGGGGGTGGCGTCTGCAGCGAAGATGACCTAAGAGATTTGGGCTCTCTTCCCACAAAGAACATGCCGCTGTCATCTTGGACACAGTCACTTTGTTTCTTAATTTCTGCAAAATTGGCCACATTGTACTCTTTACATATTTAACTCTGTACATACTTTGTCAACTAATAAATGATTCAGGCACCGTGAAGTCCCTGGAACAAAACATTTTATGATCTACCTATTACTCACTGCTAAACAATGAACTCGAGGTGTATCATTGCTGAGTGTTTTTTTGTGACATAATTTATGATACTCTTGCTGTGAATCCGTGTGAGCTTTCCTGTTTTCAGAACTCAGCTATCTTCACAATGTCCTTTGTTATTTAAAATGAGGATTTGTAGAAGCGGCAGAGACTGGTAACTGTGCATCTCTCAAAGTGGGGCACCGTGGGCTTGGGAACCTTAAGGAAGTCTGAGTGACTCTGTTGCACTTTTTTTTTTTTTTTTTTTTTTGAGACAGGGTCTCGCTTTGTAGGTCAGGCTGGCCCTGAGCTCACTGTGTAGCCCAGGCAAGCCTGGAACTCAGCAATCCTCCTGCCTCTGCCTCCTGAGTGCTGGGATGACAGGCGTGAGCCACCACGCCCGGCACTGTGGTATGTGGTATTGATGGCTGGTGGGCATGAGTCTCCACGCCCAGCATTGTATGTGGTTACTGGGGATCGAACTCAGGACCTTGTGCTTGCGAGGCAGGTGCCGGAACCACTGAGCTAACCCTCCGGCCCTCTGTTGCACTTTTAACAAGAGCACAATTTCCCCTCTACCTAGCAGCAAAGAGATGCACAAAGAAAATTCCTTTCATTATCAGTCAGTCTCAACTCATCACCTTAAATTTGGAAGGGGAGTCATCTGGAGTGCTATGATTTTGTTTGGTTTTGAATCCAATACTTGGGTGTATTAGTGTTGTCGCTGTAGTTGACTTTCTTGGTCGTTCCAAGGGACCCCAGAGCTGATTCTGGTTTAAACTGTCTCTTTTGCAGATGGCTGACAGCAGGGACTTTGGATCGGGGGAAAAGTGGCTCTCTTCCTCTTTCTGTTGCCCACAAGCTTTTGGAGATGGGGTTGTTAAGTGTGGTCAGAGCCTTAAAAATGTTTTTGTGAATGTCCTTTTAGTCCAATGTTTTTGGAAGCATCCTAAAGTCATTTGGAGCAAATCTGGTATGAAATAAAGAGGGAAGTCATGCTGGTGGTGAATACCTCATTCTATTCAGAAATGAAACAAATAAATCAAGTAATAACAGTGGCTTCTCATCTCACGTTCTTCCATCTTTTCTGTAAATGTTTAGGGCAGGCATCCACCAGCAGGTATATTATCAAATGTATCATAAATATCAAAGCTACCTGGACAGAGACTTAGCTGACTCTGGTTTAGAGAACAACAAACAGATTTAGAGGCTGGCCAACTTGGTCTTGACAACTGTATGATCTTAGGTTAAGCATTTAAACCCTCCAAATCTGTTACTCTATGTCTAAAATGATATGTAAACATCTGTCTCAAAAATATTTTGAGTGGCCAGAGATTTAGCTCAGTGGTTTAGCTCAGTGCCTGCCTAGCAAGCACAAGGTCCTGAGTTCGATCCTCAGTAATACATACAATACTGGGTGTGGTGACTCACACCCACCAGCAATCAGTACCACGCCCTACAATGCCAGGTGTGGTGTTTCACACCTGTAATCTCAGCACTCGGGAGGCAGAGGCAGAAGGACTGCTGAGTTCGAGTCTTGCCTAGACTACATAATAAACTCAGGGCCAGCCTGAACTGTAAAGCAAGACCTTGTCTCAAAACAGAAATATTTTGAGTATTAAGTTCACATGTGTGTAGAGGCTTTCATACAACGAATAAACCCAGAGGCACAGTAGACTTCATTCTTTGGTAGTGATTGTTATTGTCAACCACCAGATCCCTATCTGTCCATTCTAACTTTAAAGAACAGTTTCTGATTTATGTCCATTCCTCAGCTTCAATGCATTGCCCTTGAGTAACTTTTAGCACCTGTGCTATACTTTCCTCTATGTTTTTCAGTCTCTCATAGTAGATAGTGATCTCCCTGGGAATAGGAACTTGCCTTGTTTATATTTAACCCTTAATACCTCATGCCTGTATCTGAAAACTGATGTGTGAGTAAGTGAATGAAGATATGTATAAAAACCTTGAGGCAACTCTATTTATTGTTCATTGTTCTTTCTCCTACCTGTTCTAGCTGTCAGGAGGACAGCTCCACTGTATGTGATCACTCAGTACACTCAGTTTCTTCCATGGATCGCTCCACTTCCTCTAGAGCAGAGGTGACAAACTTATGGCAAGTGTGGTATGTGTTTCCAAGACAGAAGATGCTAATTAGACTTGTTTCCGCTAAACTAAACTTCAGTGTTGAGATTTAATTTCAGTGCTGGTGCTTTGCATTAAATAAGTGGGTTTGGGTTTGCAGTATGGGCCTTTGTCTCCAAAAATTCACCATCACTGGCCTAGGACATTGACACTATCTTCTGGGTGAGTGTTCAATCCCCTTTGGTGGCAGCCAGTGAGTCAGAGAAGAATCATGTGGAGAAGCATGTATTTGAAAAAGAGTCAGGCTTTGGAAAGATAGACAGCATTTCTGCTCCCAAAGATGGTTAGAATTTGATCACATGACCTAGTTAATAGCAACAGAGGCGGGAGAATGCAGTCCAGTCTTAAATCTTTTGCCTGGATCTGCATCTTAGGAAACCCCATTTCCCATAGTTTCTTGTTACTTGGTTTTTGGCAGGTTTGGCCAATGGGAGATATGGTGGAAGACTGGAGAACTGGAGGAGAACATTTTTTTCTTCTTTTCTCTGCTTTAGCTGTGTTTCCTTCTGGCTTTGTCTCTTGACAGACTGTCCTTCCCTCCAAGGTCCTGGGTCTCCCAAGACAGCTCATTGTGGCTCTTGGTTCCTGGGCTGTGTAGTAATACTGCCTTTTCCTTTTATTTCTAACCTCAGGGGTAGAGACAGTTTTCTAATGCTGCTAATTTCTGGGCACCTCATTTCCCCATGTTTACCTCCTCAGCTTTTGTATTTCCTGTGAGACAAATCACCAGCCTTAAATCCCTCTCTGAAATACCTAGCATGGTCTGTGTTTTCCTGATTCGACCTTGACTGAAACACAGGAGAGGGTAATAGATCTTTATGCAGAGTGATAATTCTCAAATATAGTCCGGCCCTCTGACCACCAGATGGTCACTGTGCACTCTTCTCTCACACAGAGCATGATCTCTCCTCCTCAAGGGAGACAGTCCAAAGAATCACTTTTCTTCTGAACTATGCTCAAACTGAAGAACCAGAGGCCTGACTGTCTCTCCATTATTTTAAAAAGTAAATTTACATGTGTCCCTCTACACCCATTCAATATACTATAGTGACACTACAACAAACAAGACAACTGCGGCCAACACTCAAACAACAGGTAAGAGGTTCGGGAGCCCGTAGGTGTCAGTGGGCCAGAACCAAGGAAATGATTTGGATCAGACATTGTGAACATTATTCTGGCAGAGGAATGAGCTGGGCTTCAACATCCTTCAAAAACTGCTCTGATCTGGGGGTCCCTGTCACCGCTGCCCATAGATCTGGAAATGTCAGAAAAATGCTGACAGTGTCATAGCAGCTCATGTCTGTGAGATGATGATTAGATAGCGGGACGTGGAACCCGGCTCTTACAAAATCTCACATCTGCTGAAGCCCAATTATCAGCTCCCATGACCATCAAGAGGCTAATAGCTGCCTTTCTTCTGTTTTCCAAATGTCCTACACGAATATCTCAGAGATGGAATTTAACACTGAGAACTTTCAAGGCAAAGGGGGCGAGGTAATAAACATAAGGTGTGCTGATCGGATCTTTCAAGGAGCAAACACCAATACCGTTTGGGGTATTAGGGTATTTGTAGTAAGTACTATCTTCTTATAAATGATCAAAGGGAGTCAGGCAGTAGAGGCAGGCAGGGAGCGTCTGTACACCCTCGATGCCTGTACAGAGACTGGACAGGAAGAGCTGGATAGGGCACACCTTGGGCTGCACACTTTTCTAGGAAAACAGGCTGTTGGCAAGTTCACATGTAACAGTTGCCGATGGAGAATTCCCATGTTGGGTGGAGGGGCTACAACTGGGCTCCTTTTGGGCTTAGTGCCCGGCTAAGGGTGGCATAGGGAAGGTGTAGTCTCAGAGCACATGTGGTAGAAACATTCAGGGCGACTGCAGCTGTCCCCCAGGAGGCCCCCTGCAGCAGGCTGTCCTGGAGATCAGAATGATACACCTCTATGGTGACCTCACGAGGGACAAAGTGGGCATTAGGTGATTCCGACAATACCTGACCCAATATCCCATTACATGTTCTTTCAATCATCCCTTTGTCACTGGTCTGTCTGAAACAATTTGTGTAGCTGTTACCAAGAAATATCCTTTTTTTCCCCCTATGTTTTTGTCTTATTAGAACTTCTTAGTTTGCGGGGAAAATTCTATCAGCAATATTATGGGAAAATAAAACTATTTTAATTAAAAATGCTATAATCTGATTAAAGACAGCACAGAAGGTCAGTTTAGATTCATATAGTGGGCAACCTTTTCATTCCCTGTAAAATTCTTAGAATACCAACACAAGTAAGCCTGCCTTGTCTTCTGAGTTTTGCTCTGATACCATGCCCTTATCAAGAACTTTCATACACACAAAAAACCTCAATAATTAAAGTAGCAGCTCACACTTTCATATTTATTATGCATGAGGCAATTTGCCAAGTGCTTTGGGTACATTTGTTGATTTAGTCCCCCTGACAAGAGAAGTCGGGATCATGGCATCATCTTCATTTCGCAGCAGAGAAACTGAGAGTAGCCTGCAGCTCACCCAAGGCCATGGAACAAGTAAGGGAAGTGAACTGGGCTGCTCTGTGCCCTGCTGGCCTGGCCAGGGCTCACTGAAGCTCTTCCACAAGCTGACAGGCATGATGTTGCATGGGCCATTTCCCCGGGACCCCTTCCTCCTTGAGGTGACCCTACAGGAAGGTCTACAGGTCTTCATCTAAGTCCCTTATCTGAGATCTAACTCGATTTGCAGTTCTATCTTTGAATCCAGGGGGATTTCAGAATTCAGAAGTTTAAAATTTTTTTGGAAAGTATAGTGATTTATAGACAATATAAAACACACCAGTGAGCTGTGAGGCAGCTCTCCAAAATCAATGTAATATTTATACTAAGTGCTATAAAGACAAAGAAATATTTATATCAGTGTAAATATTTATACCAAGTGGGATAAATGATCTTCTAGCAAGTAAGTAACAAAGCTGGAACATGCATTTTGGCTGTGTGAACAGAAGTCTGGCTTGTAGGGTCCATGTCTCTCCTTGTACTCAGCCCTATCTCGAATTTGCAGTGGCCCTGTCTCTACTATCCAGTGTTCTGTTCCAGGCACTGTGCTAGTTTTCTCACACACACCCTCACCCAGTCTTCTCAACTACCTTAGGAAACAGGATCATGCCCACTTCTCAGGGAACCTTAGCTGATACTCAGAGGTTATTTTCCAGGGGTCATGAGGCTAGTGTGTGGTAATATTTGAATCAAGATATGGTAGACTACAAAATATCTATTATGATTTAGATTTACAGCAGCTCCCAACGGTCTCCTGTGCTCAGAGGTGGGGCTTTTGGAGGTGATTGGGTCATGGGGGCAATGTACTTGCTCAAGAGTGGATTGATACATTGATGAGCTCATGGCTAAATCTTTTCTTAGAAGGCAGGTTGTGGGTGTCAACTAGTGTGTCCAGCAATGGGAAAGTGACAGATAAGTTCCATACCAGCCTCACTTGAAATGAAAGTCCAGTACCTTGAGCAGTGGATGAGTAGCAACATTTCTGATATTAGCACGTGCAGTAATACTGGCTCTCAGTGCAGCTGGAGCTCCATGGCCATAATGTCTTCTGTTGCTAAAATAATCTTCACGTTCTTGAGCAAGGCCTTTAGTTTAGTTCACTCTCCGTGTTATGAAGTCTGGAAGTCTGTTATGAATCTGGAGTCTGAAGGCTGTTTTTTATTCTCCTGTCTTTGTCCTTGTGGAAAGAAGTACCAATAAGTCAAATGGGATCATCTGTCCTTCACATCTGTCCTGGAGCCTCAGGAGGCTGCCACTGATACAGTTCTGTGCTTTACCAGATTTACAACTTTTCTTGGTATCTGCTGATAACAGACGGAGGACAATTTCTGTGGTTCTCCCTAGGCTAAGGGGAGAATACTACTCAGGAATTAAGAGGCCTGATCCTCCACCATAGGTCACCCTTAATTTTTCTCATGTCACTGTATAATTAATAGCACTTGTATGATCTGGAAATGTATATATTATATAGTCGGCCATATAGTGAGTGCTCATTACATACTAGACACAGGGGCAAGTAAATAGAAAAATAAACTCAATTTCTCCTATAATCTTAGATATGAGTTTTTAAAGGATTATCAGCCTACTTGATAGAAGAGAAAATAGAGATTTGAAGAGATAAATTCCTGTTACTAAAGTGAGTCAGTAATGCAAGATTGAAACTCTGGTCTATGTGACACTGAGTGTCTCTAGTAATTCCAGTACCTCCGAGGGTCACATGCATGATACCAGCAGTGCCTGTTTTTGACATACCACCCACATGATCTGGAGTGCAGTGACTCCCAGCTCCATAAAGTATGCAAATTTTTCTCTTCCAACTGTCAGAACTTACTCTGATTCCAAGGAAAATTTGGCCAAATGACACTGAAGATGTCCCTGAGCATGTGGCCCAATCAAATCAAATGTACAGGTGGCCAGATGATTACTACATTTTATCATTATTAATTTCCCTCATCTCAAAAATATATTTGGGATTGACTAGGTACTATTATTATCACATTGCAGTGAAGAAATTCATAACAACCAAAAGGCAATGAGATATGTCCAAAGAAGTTTCTTTATTCATTTAACTACTTCTATCGGTTATATTATGTCCCCACACAGTGTAGGAATGTCCACTCCTGGTTCCCCAAGACTGTGATCTCCTTTGGAAACAGTCTTTCCTGAGTGGTCCTAGTCTAATGTGACTGGTGTCTTTATCCAAAAAGGGGAAATTTGGACACACAAAGACATATGCATAGGAGAGATGGTGCAAAGTCACCTAGGGATGGTCGTGTGATCACAGACAGTGATATATCTATTCACCAACGGATACTGAGGAGGGCCAAAAAAAGCCAGAAGCTGGAAGAGGCAAGAAAGGATTCTCCCTCAGAGCCACCAGACAGAGAAAGCACAGCATTCTCAACTTCTTGATCTCAGACTTTTAGCTCCCAGAGTGGAAGACAACATACTGTTTCCAGCCACCCCAGTTTCGGTATTTGTTCCAGCCACTATAAGAAAGGAAGACAATCATTTATGATAGCCCACAAGCTGACAGGTGACAGTGTTATTATTTAAGCAACAGCAGCACAAATATTCATGATTGGGAGACACATTGTGTACAAGAAAAGGATTCCTTGATACAGGGAACTTGAAGTGCTGACCTCATCTAGGAGTCAGGAAAGATTTCCATGGGAATAGGTCTTAGGAGGTAGGGAGGGAGTTTTGGTGGGCATGAATGAATATGGGAGGGGAAGAGCTGGTGAAATTGCATGTTACAGTACAAAAAGAAGGAGAAACAAGGGAGAAGAAGGAGCCAGAGCCCTGATGATGCCAATAGTTGTCAGTCTTAGGATTTCACATCCTTTGTCCTGTTGTCATCCTCCAGCCCGCCTGGCTATTGATCCTGAAGGATTTGTATGGGGAAGCCCTGATAACTTGTTCCACACTGCCTGGTTTGAACTTGGCTGCTTGAGATCTCCAAGATGTGTCTTACCCAAGCCTCAGTCAGGGAGGCACCAGCAGGGAAGATTAATGCTCACTTTTGGCTAAACTGTTATTTACCCAAACTCAGGGGTCCTGAGACGGTCTCCTTAGTTACAATCTAATGGTCTGTAAATTCTGTTTATGGCTGTAAATGTCTTTTCTTCAGTTTCTTAGATTTCATGACTTTGAGCCGTGATTGAGTAAAGTAGGATCCTGGTACAACAGGAAAGGGAAGATTTATCGTCCCCACTGCCTAAGATAGAAGCTATCATCGCAGCCAGACTCAGTGTTCAGGCCCTTGAGCTGCACACACCTCGGGTCACATCTCAGCTCTTTCACTTTCTCCTTGACCTTCACCTCAGATGATTTATGTCCAAAATGGAGAGAAAAATAATAGTGTGTGTCTCAAGTCAGTCTTTGTGAAGATTAAGTAAAAAAATCTTTGGCAGGTACCTGGATCTCTGTAAACACCCAGTGGATGTTAAATAGTATTAATATTATTATTCCTTCCATTAATTAAAGTCTGCAACAATAAGGGGACACTTTTTAGATTTGTGGGTGACTAAGTGGCTTCATATATTCTGTCATCAAGACGAAGCTCTGGTAAGTGATTAGTGTCTGCGATGTTAATTAACTCTCTCCAAGTAAAAAGGAGCCTGGGAGGACTCTGCTCTAAAACAGCTGATTGTGACAGAACAAGCTCTATTATGCAAAGGTTCTCGTTGGGGCCCTGGGCTTTCCACTCAGAAGAAACAGGAGTCAAGAGTACAGGAAGATCACCACTCCCCTCCTTTTTAATTAGGAAGCACTAAGAAGATGAAAATGCATAATAAGGCTCTGCAGTCGTTAAGTGTAATTCAAGTAATGTGTGCCTGGGGACTCTCTCCACCAGTACTCCAAGACCCAGAATAGTGCAGTTAGAAAGCAGCATGCCAGAGTCCAGGCAACAGCTGGTTTTTCTCGGTTCACAGCTCTGCACTCCCTTTCTGCGGGACATTTTCAGGGCACTTAACCTTCAAGGACCCTCAATTTCCTCGCTGATGAATATGATGATAATGAAGTCTACATCTCAAAGTAGCTAGGAGAGTAAAGTGACAAATGACGGTACCGATCGCCTAATCCTGACAGTCTAACACATCCAGAAGCAAGGTAAGGGCTCCCCCTCCCCAGTGATATTATCTTGGGAATGTTCAAGTATCCAGTACAGGTTCTTTCATGCGTGAGATGACGGGTCTGAAAAAATGGAAAGGGAGCATCATATAAATGGCACCTTTTTTGTTCTCCAAATTAAAGACTGAACCTGAATCTCAGGTAAAACAGGTTGATAAGAGAGGTCGGAAAGCACAGCAGGAGGGCAGGAGATGCTCAGGATCCTTAGCAAGCCCGAGTTAAGTGGCTTATGTTAAATGAGTCCATGCTGAACAAGGGTTAAGTAAAGAGGCTATAAACTCATTCTGGGTGGATTCAGCTCTCATCTCTGACTAGGAGACCTTGGCCAGTTAAGTGATTCCACATACTTATCTCTGAAATGGACAATAGCGCCTACCTTTTGGCAAAGTTGGCACTTAGTGCCTGGTGTGTGGCAAGCATTTTAAAAATGATAGCTAGTAGTCAACCTAAAGTGACTTGGTAAGTCAGTGACTACGTTTTTTTTTTTTTTTTTTTTTTTTTTTTTTTTTTTTTTTTTTTTTTTTTTTTTTCTGGAACCAATTCAGGGTTAAAATGACAGCTTCCAGTTGTTAGATCTTATTAAAGTTTTTCCACTTGTTTTCATTACGTGTACCAAGAATTTAAATAAGACTTCACATCGCAATCATATAGTTAATATTTCTTATAATTAAGACTAATTTTTTTCTTTTGCTCTTCACCATTTACATTTTCACTGCTGTCTGACTCAAAGAAACCAGGCAAAAAGCCAAAGTAAGAGTTTCCTTGGCTTTTTTTTTTCTTTTTTAACAAAATTCTGAGCCTTAAGGAAAATAGGAATGGTTCTTGTGTTATTGAGAACCAGAGAAAGATGAGGTGGTAAAGGGCAAGTGAAGGTAATGGAGAAATTAAGGAGTGCTAGAGAGGGGCATGCACTTGAACCTGCACTCTGTTCCTGATTTTGAGTTCTAGAAGGGTCATGCTATGCTATGGTTTGAGTCTAGATGGCCCCTAACACCTCATGTAAACATAGCTTAGGCATTTTTGGAAGTGACTGGATCTAGAGTATGCGATGCTGGGTTTATGGTTATGTGATTACTCAATCAGTCCCCTGATTTGTTTGGCATCCACCCTAAGCCCAGTAGCCTGGATAGAGTATAAAAAGGGCAGAAAGAAGTTACTAAGGCCTTTTGCTGACTTTGCTGCCTTCTTCCCACCATGAATTCTATGCTCTCAATATCACTTATATCTACTGGACTACATGGTAAAACTAATGTATAATGGTGCATTAACTTACATCTTTCCCCAGTTCTGTGGTCAGTGAAATTCGCCACGGTGGAAGTGCTTAAACACCACATGAATAAGCAAAATCTGCAAACCCAGGATTTTGTTCCCCTTGTAGGACCAGTGGTCAGTAACCAGAAGACTTAGAAGGCTTCAAGGTTTTGAAAGTGTGAAGAAAGTTCACAGCAGAAGCCCAGGCTATGAACTATGGTTGAAGGATGAGTACTGGGGACTTGAAAGTGGGATTCACATGTTCCGATGGGGGCTACAGTGGTAAGTGAGTGCTCTGGACCGAACTGTGTCCTCCTTTCCAGATTTATGTGTTAAATCTCTAATCCCCAGTAGGACAGAAATGAGAGCTTTCAAGGGGTGCATAAATCCAGTTTTCACTGCTGTGACAAATATAACTACAACAGTCTCACTTTGTAAAGAAAGGAGGTTCGCTTAGCTTCTTGCAGTTTTCAGTGCTTACCATCCAAGTGGCATGGCATAGGCTCTAGTAAGCCCTACCACCACCACCACCATTTGACTGCATTGGCTCCTGGCCAGTGCCAATCCAGGGAGCAATTAAAGGAGCATCTGATTACATCTCAAATAGGAAGCACAGAAATGGAATAGGGTCCCATTCAGGTGTTTATAACAGGCCTCTCACAAGAGCTAATGAGGATCTGACAAGAAATTCCTCAGTTTCTGTTATGATTTGGATCCAACATACCTTAACGCACTCCTGTGTTGAAGGCTTGGCTGCCAGGTGTTACAGTTTACATCTAGACATTTCCACAAAGCCTCACACTGTTATAGGTGATGATTTTTCAAAGGTAGCTGTGCTAGTCTCAAGAGCACTAAAATTAAGAGTGAGAATGCTACCTGCCTTAAGTAGCAGGAATAAGATATAAGGGATAGGAAAACCTATGGTCATTGCCTGCTGCTTTGCTACCTTCTGCCCACCATGAACTATTTCTCTGTGATACCATCCATCCTAACAGCCAGCCAATTATAGACTTAAACTTCTACAATCTGTGAGCTAAATAAGTTTTTTCCCCTTTAACTTTGGATGTGGGTTATTTTTGTCTCAACAAAGAGAAAAGTAACTAAGACACCATGTGATGGCCTTCTGGGAAATGGTTCACCACGGTAGGCTCTAACTTCATAATGAATTAACCCATTAATGAGTTCATGGCTAAATAGGCTTACTGGAAGGAGGGACCTAATCGGATGAAGCAAGTCACAGGGTTCTGGCTTTGAATGGTCTATTTTGTCTCTCCCTGCTGCTCACGTTCTCTCTGTCTCTGTCTCTCTCTTTCTCTCTCATCTCTATCTCTGTTTTTCTTTATCTCTTCTTCCTGGTTAGCATGAGATGAAGTTTTCTTCTGCTCTGTCCTTTATGATGTTTTTGTCCAGGCCTAAAACTAATGGAATCAGCCAACCATGGTTTGGAGTCTATGAGACAAAATGAAACTGTCATCTTTTATACTGTTTATGCCAGGCATTTTTATTTTGTCACAACATTGGAAAGCTACTCCGATCCCTCCCCAGGACACACCATCATCAACCTTAGGAATACTCACTTTGCCACACCTCTTAAATGTCCCACAGCCTCTCAATACTGCAAAGTAAGAGCCTTGATAAGCCATGTACCCTTAGCACTATTTAAGTGGCCCATTTAGAGTAAGCCTCTGTTAAGCTATTTTGCATTAAGGAGGAATTTACTCATTTTATGTATTGGGGATTTTTCAGTGTATTTTAAATTTCAGGCTCTTATTTGCAGCTGACCTCCTTTCTAAAAAGAGTTGATAATTCCTTCTCTCTGCCTTGGCATCCAGTGATTATCAACAAAACCCAGGAGGTCACCTTTTCTGATGAAAATACCACCTTAAGTAAAGAAAAAAATAAGATCCTCTTAGGAAGTATCTTAGCCACTGAGTCTCAGCAGCTAAAATCTGCTCATCTCTTCTAGGGAGCTGGCAAAACTTGTGGGTTAAATGTTAAAGGAGGTAACGGTCAGGGAGACACCTTCCCTGCTAAAAGAGGTTATTATTTAGTAAAGGAGAAAGCAGCACAACGGAGACAGTACTTGGAGAAACAACAATTCTACCTAAGGGTGGATTAAGGGATGGAAGTAAAGAGTTATAAAATGGAACATATATGGTAGGCCCTGGAGAAAAATTAGGAATTTGGTAGGTAGAGGAGAGAAAATATTCCAGGCAGCCAAAACTGCCAGATGTGAAAGAGGAGTGGAGGAAAGGACTGTCGAGGCATCTCTGAAGGAAAGAGGGGTCTGGAAAGCATCATACATATCCTATTCATGTATGTGACACTGGTCTTTGTGGTGATGGTACCCAGTAGAGGAAGCTATGTATGCAGTTCTGTATTTGCCCATATTTTAGCTGTCTATGTACTAAATCATACCTAAAGACAAAATCACCTTATTGGTTGGCTTCGTGATGGTAAAACAAACTCACTTTAGAAAACCTTCAAGTCTCAGTCAAGCCCAGGCCTCCCCCTCCTTAAATCTGCACACCCTACTTTTACTTCCTTTGTTCTGAAGGTTGCTGGCTCTCATGCCATGGATAGCTAGCAATGGCCCAAACCATTTTACCTCCAGTAGCTGTAATTTCTACTACACATGGATCATGGCGCGAAAACAGTTGCAAAGGCTTAGACACAGAACTCTTGATAAGTGGAAGCCCCCAGGATTGTCACTGATGCTATTGTGAATGCTAAGCTTTGGATGGTTAGAGAAAGATTTTTAATTAGCCTAGACCTGTCTGTTTGACTTGTACTAATTAACTATTGTTGTGTAACAAACATCTTGAAAGCAAAGGGATCTAAAAACAATCATGAATTTTGATTGCTCATGCCCCAGTTGGGGTGGCTCTGTTCAAGGTGACTCTGGTGTTACTTCTTGAACCAGGGCATCACCCCAGCCATGTTCTCATAGTGATGGAAAAATGGCAAGAGGGTAAGAACATGCATGGCCTCTACAGGTCAAGGGGTGAAAGGACTCACTATCACTTCCGTTTGTACATTATGTGAAATCCAAAAGGAAATCATGATGAAAGGTAAACTTTAAAGAATACTTCAAAATGGAAATAAGAGAATACTTTAGGGGATCAAGACTTACACATATGTCAAGCTGCTGCCTGTGGAAATGAACTCCTAACCCGAGTCAGGCAGTGTGAACTCTTGAACTGGGCTGAGTCTGCAAAACCTACTCTCTTTTTAATGAATGTTATTTCTGCTGCTGGACAAATGGACTCTTTACCAAGCAATAGCACTAGCAATCAGTCACATGTAACTAGTGATGTATAACAAGTGTTGGGTTCTTTTTCAGCACCAATCACTTTCTTAGCTTCAAATATAGGTCTTAGTCACTTTCTCATTACTAGGACATAGTAATGGCACCTACAGTATAAAGGAGGATAACTTTATTTTGGCTCATGTGTTTAGTCCAATTGGCAGGCTCCAAGGCAGGAAGTCATGGTAGAAAGGTCTTGTGGAGGACATAGCTCACATTATGGTGGCCAGGAAGCAGAGAGAAAGGAGGAGCTGGGAAGGGAACTATGCCCTTCCAGGTCATGCCTCCAGTGACCACCTCTTCCAACCAGACCCTGGCTTCTCAGAGCAAGTTAACTATATCACCCATATAATTCAGTCACCTTCCAAAATATCTCATGGGGCAGGTAGGGGACATTGTTAATCCATACCATCATAGTATCTGAGTCTGATTCCCAAACTGCAATTCTCAAGACCACAAATAAAGTTCTTTTGCCTTCATAGTCTTTGAGTTTATATATTGATTGATTGTTATTGGCTAAAGTAAGTTTTATGACCAAGTCCAAGTTACTCAGGAAACTATAACCCACCTAGCATGAGGCCATTAAGGGTATAGATGTGGAGAGGGCTGAGGAATCGAGCCAACAGTGTAATCCACTACATCCTTCTTGGTGCTTTCATTGTGTGGCTCTTCTGATGTTTTCTTCCTCCCTTGGATAAGCCCCAACTGAAGTGGAAGCTCAAATTTCAAAGTGAAGCTTGGAGGCTGTTGCAAGTGTATATACTGTGGTGGCTTTGAAACTGTATTTCCCAGAATTTTCTTGTCTCTTCCATGAGTCCTGCCTGGGACATGAGAAACATTTGGCCTAGGCGTGGAAAGGCAATGAGGAATCACCAGGCTCTCTAGTAGGTCATGACTTCTTTAGCATGGGGCAACACCATGCTTGTGTCTTTTTCAATTTTTGCTGGGTCTCCTTCATGTACTTCTCTGAATCTTGGCCAAGTTCTGCATAAACTGATGTGTATCTGCAATTATTTTCATGGGTCACAGTTTGTGACCACACTTTATGGTTCTGCTTTTCTTTACAAATCCTCATAACTCTGTAATTAGAGTGGGCAACTTCAAATAGTTGGAAGTTAGATTGTGGGTTGACCCCACCGATTTATCTTTCATTTATTTTTTTTGTTCATATAGTCATATATTTACTGCAGACCTACTATGTGATAATCCAACTACTCTGAATATAAATGCTGGTGTAGCTTCTGTACAGAAGGGTTCCCATCCTGGAGATAACCACATTTTTTTTATAGCAATGCACTAAGAAAGGATTATAATGCAATATGATAACTACAATTATAAAGAAACACAGTGCCATATAGATATAGAGCTCTGGACAAAGGTGCACTTCATGTTAACTGGAGGAATTTAAGATTTTTGTAAGAAGTACTAGATGAGCCTGACTTTGAAGGAAGAGTAGGGAGTTCATCAAGGTAGGGTGGCAGATCCAGTGAGACTATGAATAGCAGAAATAGAGCTCGATTCAAGTATTCTGGCCACTAGTGTGGAGTAGGAGCTACTGTTTAGCTTATGCTGCCCACATATTTAAGTAGGAGAACATCCACCAGAAGTTATTGCTATCCCATGGTGATAGTAGGGAAAACAAACCTTGATCTTCCTACAGCTGGTGATAAGTAAAATTTTTCCTCTTCAATTTAGAATTCATATCTACTTGTGTGTTTTCTTTCCTGTCCCCTACAGCGGCCCTCCACGTGGGACATGATCACCTCCCTTTAGAGATTGCCCTCCCTGTACAAGATCAGGATGATCTGAGTCCCTTGAGGAGAACAGCGTTTTGCAGACAAACCATTCAACCTGTTTTGGCTTTTGTTCCCATCTTCCATTTACTGCCTCATTTTGGCAGTGAAACTTAGGACAGTTTAATACCTCAAAATTTTTTATATTCAGATATAGCATTTGTAGAACCATCGGCTCACATCCTTGGGATACAGGGAGGATGATATAAGATAACACAGGGTAAGTGTTTAGAGGAGGGTCTGGCTTATCTGGAGAAGCCCCTGGAAACATTAGTAACTACTCTCACACGCCTCTTCACCATCATCTCTTTTTGTTCTCTGCTTTGCTGTATTCATTGAGACTGCTGCCCTGGAACAAGGGAGTCACAATGAGCAAAGCAGTGACTAACTGGAATAAAGACACGGAAGAACATAAACTCTGGAAGTCCTGCAATACAATCTGCCTAGTGAGGCAAGGGACTAATTAACTTCAGAAAACAGATTGTGATGCCCTTCAAGCTTTCTGCAGGAGCGCCAGTGGTATTTGTTAAAATGGTGGCTGGTCTTATCTCTGGCGCCCTCTCCAAGATGCACTGTGTGGATAGAAGTTCTTAGAGACCAAATATTCTGAAACCATAAAATATTATGGCATCAATAATGGGTCTAACCCAGAAGGAAACAATCATTGTGAGACCTCGTATTAAATCAGAGCTGTGTAAGTCAAGGTGAAGAGGAAAAGAATCTATAAATTGTGTCCAAGTAATGGGTTTAACCGAGAATGAAACCACACGATGTGCAAGATTATAGTGCTGCAGAGACTGGACTGGGTTTAAAAAAAAAAAAAAAAAAGAAATCAAAATGAGAGCTTCTGTGACAAAGAGGCAACACATTGGCTGATCCGGGCGGGGGAAGCAGCAGAGGAAGCAGTGTGAAGTGTTTAAGCGAGAGCTGAAATTTTCAGTCATTTGTGGGCGTGTAAGAGAAGAAAGAGGCCACAGCTTTCCTAGAACTCAAACTGAGAGGAGTGTGAAACCAAGCTCAGGCAACGGGGGAAGACACAGATCAAATCAAATTGCAGGCAACTCTCTATCCAGAGGGAGGTTTGAAAGTGAAACATGGGGAGGAAAATTAGCATAGAAAAAGCCAGCCCTGAAAAATCAAAAGCTAAGGTGCTTTAGAGGAAAAAGGTGGTGGCTTTCAAAATTTGTGAAATAAATAGTGCATGGGCGAGAAAGACTTCTTTTTAAAAAAGTCATGAGAAGAACTTAAAAGAGAAAGGTTCTATTCCACAGTGTTTATTGAGTGTCTATAATGGGCAGTCTGGGGAAGTCTGTGCTGGAGTTAGCTTAAAATCCAGGGACATCCACCACCATCGTCATGACCACGGACCTCCAAAACGGGCCATCTCTCTCTAGTGAGGTGCAGCCCGCATGTCTACCTTTCCACTGGTTTTACAGATGGCGTATTATTCAAGGCTCATTTCAACAGTGTGGGTACAGGAGGAAGATAGTATTATTTTAATTTCACACAAAGAAGTGCAAGCTCCAGGCAGTGAAGGGATGGCCCACTTGACACAGAAGCCAAATGTACAGTAGGGCCAAAGACTGACTCCCGACTTCTGATTCCAGATCTTCTGTATTGCTGCCCTATAACACGTTAGCATTTGTGTTGATTAGACCCAAGGCATTTCCTGTGATACTTATAAATTTCAATGTCTATTTTTTACTTACAGAACATCATTCTTGTAAGAAGCCTGAGGCATTTTGTATTTTTGAATTATGTTTCATTCAGCCCTCCTTGAGAAACATAGAATGACACATAATTCCCAAGTGGTAGGTGCTTAATGGAAAGGCAGAAATACAATCATTTGTACTTCTGTATGTTAAAAAAAAGCCACTGACCTCCTGGTAGGGAGGGAGGTAATATGAGTTAGTAATGAAATGAGGCTAGACCTAATAATGAAGTCAGAACATAACGAGGCAGTCCCAAGGAAAACCTGGAGTATTTGTATGGAAAACCATTTGCTCAGAGGGTCTCAGCACTGCAACAAGGAAGAAGAAACCCAGACACACAGAACACTCCTCAGCAGGATCATAGGAACGTCAGCTGGACACTATCCTGGAAAATCGGCTTTCACAGTATGGACAGTTTTGACTTCTAGTATTATATTTCTCATGCCATAGGGTGTAAACTAATCGATCCAGTTTCTCAGACACTCATAGAGTCCTCCAGTTAGAAGTCCTGCTCTCTTAAACAGAAGGGTTCGCCTTCATGGGTTTAGTCTGTGCTAGATGAACTACCCCTTTCTCAGAAAAGGAAGTAATGTAGATCTGAATGGAAAATTCTTTTCTCTCCCAAAGATTTCCACTTTATGGCTGACTGGACTTGCCTACAGGATCTGCAGCCATCTGGATTGTGCTTCTCTTCTTCTCCTGCTCCACTGACCATCCTTTCCTATGCAGGTGAGTCTGGATCCTAGGTGTCTGACTTCGTGTGTGTGTGTGTGTGTGTGTGTGTGTGTGTGATCTCCTGTGTCACTCCCTAGGATCCATTCTCTACAATGTCACCATTTCAAATGCAATGGCATTTCACTCCTTTCCTGAAAGTATCTCTAGACTCTTCATTGTCATGACGATCAAGCTCTAGGCCGTTCCTTTGGTGCAGAAGTCCCATTTCAAGGGCTCTGCAGCCCTGGGTGGCTGGATCTGGAGGACGGATTAGGCAGTGCATGTCTGCAAGGAGGCGCTTGAGGGCAGGTGCTCTTCCTATTGTACAACTCCAGGGGGCATCCCCACTGTATTCTAGCCTGTGATGAAGCAGTCAGGAGACGTTCCAAGTGTTTCTTTCGTCTCTGTGGGTCCAGTACCCGGGACAGAGCCTGGCATGCAGTTGGTGCTCAATACATATGTGAATGGATAGGAAATGGAGAATGGAGGATAATGATAATAGCAAAAGAAATGAGTTTAAGTTAGTTCCTACTTTCAGGTTTCAGTGAAGACATGAACACAAAAGATTCCCTCTCAGAATGGCTGGAGGTTTCCTCTAGTGGGGACAAGAAGGACAAACATCCTGAGTTCACTTTATTTCCACAAAGTTTTCTCAATTTTTAAACATCTTTGAGATTCTGGAATCCATCTAGACCCTAAAATGGCACTGTCAGGTAAGAGCGAAGCAGAGGGAGAGAGAGGCAGAGTCAGAGAGATAGAGACAGAGAGACAGAGACAGACAGACAGACACAGATAGAGACAGACAAAGAGGTTGATTTTAGTGTCAGCACGCTGGTGCCAAAGGGGAAAGAGTTCCAGAAATATGACAAGGGTTTAACAGTTTCTTTGAGGAAAATGTTAGAGCTCTGAGCATTTCCGTAATAAACTTACGAAGGAAGGGTTTGAACATGTAATTGCTTTAGGGGTCCTCTTTGAAGGTGCAGTGCCAGGTGGTAAAGCCATACCTACTCTAGCTTCTCATCCTTGTGTGGAAAGGAATGCTCTGTGGAAAAGTCCGCAGAAGCACTACTAGAAGAGACAGGACAAAAAGAAAGGGAGAGAATGTAAAGGGGCCAGAGCTCTGAAACACAGAGCACAGGGCTTGGCCGAGTGGGCTATGGCCACACTGACAGTACATTCACAACAGAGCTTTGATAAATACCTGCCCTTCACCCTTTGCCCTTTGGGTAATTGGTAGACAAGGAAGACCTCATCACCTTTGGAAACAATGCCACCTATAATAGTCTGAACCTCATTTAGGAAGCATCTAGACTCTTGAAAGAGGAAAGTAATGGGCTCATCTCTCTGATGCATCCTTCCTCAAACCAACTCCAGCTTCATTTCTGCCTGGTTTGAGGTTGGAGCCCTGGAAGACTCCCTCTACTAGTCACTTTGGACTGTACTTGAGGACAAATGGCTCCTTCCAAGCCTAGAAAGGTCCAAAGGGAACAAGTGCTTTGGCTTATACACTGCCCAGGACCACAGACATCCCTGACAGTCATCTATATTTATCACTCTCCATTTTTAAAGGCAGACACTAAGGAAAACACACTTAATTCTTTCTTCCAGGAGCAAGGCATTCCTATACACCTTTACCCCCTAGTCAGCACCCACTGAAGTTGGGAATGACAGAAATGGGAGAAACAAACACTACTAACATCTCTTATTTCCCTAGATAATGTTTTACGTTTACAGAGTTGGACTGGAGAGACTGATAAGTAGAAGGTGACTAAAATCATTGCTGTCAACCAACAGGCTCATGTCAAGAAAACCCCCTCATCTAAGATACAAATTTGGGAATGAGCAGGAGAGAGGTGGCAGAAAACGGTGCGCCAATCTCTTTGCAGTTAATGCTGTAGGATTCCCGCTGGAGTAAGGCTCTCCTCCCCAGCTGCTGGAGGGATTCCTGCTGACTGTACTGAGCTGAACGCTCCCTGGGAATCACCCTCACACTAAGGAAGCTGCCTCTCCCAAAGGCACAGCCATGCCTGAGGTGACTTGCCTCTAATAACTGACCAGCCCAACCACTTCCATTCAGGACAAATCTGTGGGTCGTCGAGGGTCTAGAGCACCCTGCAGGGCTCAGCAAGGCAGTTCACTGCCTTCCTCTGCTCACTGCTGCTCCCAGCCCTTCGGTCTGAAGCACAGGAACACAGTGAGCCATGCGCGAGGCAAGCTTGCTGGAGGGGACTCACGAGGATCCAGGACCTCAGCACAGGCTTCTCGTGGGACATGACATCTCTCAGCCAAAGAATGAGCAGCGTCACCCTGGAGCAAGGGGCAGAGGGAGAAGCACTTCTAAACATGTGTGTGCTCCGCGGACCTAGGTATGTGTTACAGTGATGGCAAACACTTCAGAGAGGAGGGCCCGAACTGCAACCCAAAACTCATGTGTTTCTTGTAAAATGCCAGCACTACAATTAAACCCAAATACTGAGATTTTTGTTTAGAAAAACACAACTAATACATTAACGTCTTTTGTCTTACACAGTAACATATGTGCCATAGGTTCACCACTACTCACTCTAGGGTTCAGGAATGGGGGGGGGGGAGGTTGGCTCCGGAATTCGCTGAAGTGGGTTGAGGTCCACCATGCTAAGGATTTGGGATTGTATTCCAAAGGCAGTGGTAGATCACTGACTGGTTTTAAAAGAAAGTAGCATGATCAGAGGCAGGTTTTTAAAGTACTGCTTTGTTTCACGCTTTGTAACCAAGAAGAGATTCGGACAACTAATGATCAGGCAGCTCCAGTTGTCTTAAAATGGTGGTAGTTTGGAGGGGGATGAGTTTTAGAGATCCAATGTTGGAAGCATGTTAGTGGAGACTGCGAACCAGACTGGATCTTCAGAGGAAGGGTAAAGGAGGACACGGCGCGGCCCAGCGGGAGCCATTCCCTACCAGGTAACTGTGTGCTTCCCATTCAGAACTCCTCATGGTTGTATAAGTGATATTATTTGCCACCATAGTAACAAGTGCACATTTGTTTTCCAGTTGAAGAGTATTATTTCCAACTCGATAGATTTCAGCTTCAGAGTCTGCAGATCTTGAACCCCTGTGGAGGAGGAGCAGTAATAAGAATAGGAAGCTAGGTACAAGAGTGTCACCGAACAGGGTCATGATCTACCGAGGCTCTGTTGGTGTGTTTCAGTCGTGTGAAAGAGGGCACCACCACCTCCTTTCCATAATGCTTCTGTCACCGAACTCAGATGGAGAACGGTATAGCTTTCAGTTCTCATTTTTCATTTTTGTATCTGAGAAATGATTCAGCTCTTGTGTCTTTTCATTGTCACGTATAATTAGGAGAGTCAAGGGGAGAAAAGCAAGAATGAAATTCCTGCTTCTTGTCATTGCAAATCATACCTTTTGCCACCCAAATAATACTACTTCCCGGGAAAGCGTTATGTGCATGTGCTGAAGTTGTCATGCTTTCCCTCTGCTCGGCATCAGTGGGGAGAGGAGCCTTATAGAACAAGGTCAAGCTGAGCAGGTCAACAGTAGCTTTTTATTACAAACACTTGGCAATTATGCCTCACGTCATACATAAATTCAGCAGGGGCTTACTGAATGAGTCGTATGCATGTGAAAATTTATGAACCAGTAGATCGCTTGTATGAGTAGAGCTTTTAAAAGGAAATAATCAATAAAAATAACAGGAACTCAGCTGGATAATCAGCCAGGAAAAGGAGAGTAAGAAATACAAACAGCGGGTCCTCCTTGACTTTTCAGTAAACTGGTGACAGCTTGGCTTGTCTTGTTCTTTTGACGCACTGGGGCTCACATATTTGGGGGGAAATCTGCCTTTGCGAAAGGCTGATAAAATCTGAAGGGCCGGTCTTAACTTTCCCACTCCAGTGAATTTTCTTGCCAGAGACTTTACAGTAAATGAAAGCACACTGTTCACAATAAAGGGACGAAGCATTGCTCCTTTCTGTTTTAATCAAAGCACTCTGTCTTTGCGATACGGTTTAGAAATGAAGATTTTGCACACAGGGCTTCCCAAGCAATCTGTTCGCAAGAAAACGCGTTATGAAAGGGACAGAGAGGTGACAGTGGAGGCAGGGAGGACTCTGTCACTCCTGGGAAGGAAATTGCTGATGCAGCCAGAGCCAACCCCGGGGCCACACAGGAAAGGGCCCAACAGCCTTGGAGAAAGTGAGTTCTCATGAGGACTGAGGACCGAGCTGGCATCTATCACCACAGCTGGCAAAGCCCAGTCCCAGGCTGGTGTGCCCTGCCCTCCTGGTGAGCTGAGGCCCAGCCCAGACAGAGTGCGTGTGGGATCCGGCTCCCGGGAGAGAATCGGTGGTGTCATTGTTTCTTAGGGCAAGTTTCAAGAAATGAATCAGAAGAAAGCATTGCTGCTTTTCCCAATCCTCAGCAGTGTTTTGAGCCAATTTTTCCTCGTCTGCACCAGATGCTCAAACCCCGAGACTGATTTTCATGACATCATACTGAATTAACCTCTCCTGTGAGGAGACTGCTTTCTGTAATTCAGAGATTGGGAGAAAACAAAACAGAACCAGTATTTCCACACTTTATGTAGGCCAGGACTTAGCTTCCACCACAGGCCCATCTGCCTCTAGGACTGAATCTTATCTGATCGTTTCCACGGCAACAGCTGTGGGATTAGAATAGGATGAAGGTTTAGGAAGAGTTGCTGGAATTCAGTCCTGGACGAGTGAGGATTATTTAACTACACACTCGGGTTGCCATGGAAACACAAATTTACAAATCAGGAAAGGTTTTTGTAGCTCGGTAGCCTAGTATTATATTCTTAGGGCCGCTTCAAATCCCCCAATTCCATCTCCTCTCCCATGGGGGGAAATATCCCACTGGACACAATTTAACACCTTGCCAGACACTTTCTATTTTAATTTTTAAAGCAGAAATATAGGCTAAGATCAAGACAAGTAATTTTTTTAAATGTTTTCTTATTTCTTTTAAAACAAAATTTGTTTTAGTATAAAGAAAAGGAATCCCAAAAATTTGATAAGGGAAGTATACAGAATCAATTAAGTCTTCTATAATTCCAAATGAAAATTATAGCATTTATTTATTGTAGGGTCAGTCTGCCCTGGATTTTCAATTCATTTAATGGCAAGCTGATGTCAGAAGGTCAGTAATACTTGATCTTTGATCACTATTTTAGGATTTACAAACCACCAGCGATAACATGATTTCAAATTATATTAATACATATGACTTTTTAGAAGAGTGACATAACAAAACAAACAAAAGAAGTAAAACCAGCAGCCTTACGTGGCCACTGAAGCCACACACCCCCTTTCAGTCACAGTAGGACATTTTGTGTAAAGGAAGCAAGGACTATCACAATATTCTAGACATCTTTTTATTGGTTTTTAAAATTCTCATTTAGCCACTTAGCATTTTCCCTACCTCCATGCCCCCCTTGACACTCCACACAAACGAATACACAAAGCTTCACACATGGCAATGCCTCCTTCAGCCACTGTCATCCCCACCGAAGTGAAAGTTAATATAGTGCCAGGAGTTGTCAGAAAGGAGATGACTTTCCTCAAGGTGAGGCAGAAATACAGAGGGAGAACTGGACCATCCGTCAGAGAATCATAAAGTCAGAACATGAGCTGACAGGGCCCTTTTCTGGATGGGGCAGTAATAGGCCATTTACATATTGATTGCATCTCTGGTGTAAGTCAGGAGGGCCTGGCTGTCAAGAAGGAAAATTGCTGGGAACAAAGCAGAACAAGTTCTTCCTAAGAAGAAGAAGATGGAATTGCAAGTCTGAGGCACTGCTCTACAGTTCAGCCCAACACTCCAGCCCGAGCAACTCTGGCAGGTGTGAGACTGCAGGCTCAGAGAACCAGACCTTTTCCTAGGTCAGAAGAGTTCTCAGGTATTACTCTGCCATAAAGAATGATGGGATCCAATCATTTATACCCAAATGGACATACCTTCAGGACATACTCATAAGTGACATAAATAGGTCACAGATGTGTAAATATCGTATATTTTCTCTGGTATGAGAAACTGAAGTTATAAATGTGTTCTAGAATGCATGATTGATATTGTGAAATAGTAAATATTCAAAGGGTGATGGGGTTTAGGGGGAAATAATGAAGAAAGAAAAAAAACTGATGGTTAAAAAAGGAAACAATGCTTGTGTATATAGGGGTGGGGGTTGTAGGGTGGGTAGGGGAGCGGGGAAAGTGAGAATTAAGTTGTGACATACACTGGTACCAATTCTCAATGTGGAGTGTAATTGTGATGTGTATATATAATGTACCAATAAAATGTACCAATAAAAGGAAGTTCTCAGAACCTTTCCTGCTGACTCATTCCCCCGGGGAGAGGAGTAGATGGCATACATAATTTTGCAGGGCAACCGAGTCATTATTAACAACATCCAAAGGCATGTCATTCTTAACCCATGAGTACTTCTTAATAATTATCTTTCATTGATACAAAAAACTGTTTATTTTAATATAGTTTGCAGCAATAAAACAAAAAAAATACCCACATTTTCAGTATCCTAAGTACTGTATGTCTTAGGAACTGGTGATAGTACTATAGCACAAAAATTCAACAAATGCTATGTTTTTGTTAAGTGGATTTGATTGGTGCATGTGCACAAACATGCAAAGATCTCCAAAACACAGCACTAAGTGAGGAAAACAAGATGCAGAATAGTGTGTGGTCCAATTTGTGTGAAAATATAGACACCATATGGGCATAGCCTATGAATGTATCAAAATTTCTAATGGGATCCATAAGAAATCATTCCAGCAGTTACTTCTAGAGAGTGAGACAGTGGTTTATAGAAGGGGGCAATTTGTCATTTGACACTTTTTAGTGCTCATTATGATTTTTAAATGTGCACACGTTGTGCTGTGTTTTTGCAGCACTGTGCATTGAACTCAGGACCTTTGCTCTGCCCTGAGCTAAATTCTCAGCCTGCCCCTATATTTTCATTAGTAAAAATGGGTGAAAATAATGGAAGGGTAGCGGTTGTTGGTGCAGCAAACAGACAAACAAAGTGTTGAGGAAGACAAATGTGGTGAAGATTACAAGGACAAGAAAGGTGGGTGCATTGGCTTGTCCTTGTAGCTTTAGCACTCAGAATGGCTGAGGCAAGAGGACTACAGGTTTGAACCCAGCTTGAGCTATTATCTAATGACTTGGTGAGACCTTTTCTCTAAGTAAAAAAAAAAAAAAAATTTAAAGAGCTGAAGGACAGTTACCAATATCACAAGAAAAAAAAAAAAGAAGAAAAAAGAAAAGCAAAGAAAAACTTTAATTGGCAAGAGTGAATAATTTTTTTAGATTAACAGCTTTGTTGAAATGTAATTTACATACCATAAAATTCCATGTCATTTTAAAGCATAGAATTGTATGGTGTTTAAGTATGTTTATAAAATTATGCGATCATCACCAGAATCTAATTTTGGAATGCTGCCATCACTGGGAAAGAAACCTCTTCCCCATCAGCATCCACTCTTCATTCCCCGGTCCCTTCATCCTGCTTCCTTGGAAACCACTAATGTGTTTCCTGTCTCTATAGATTTGCCTATTCCGGACATTCATATCATTGGAATCATGCAGTATGTGTTCTTTGTGATTGTTTTTCTTTGATATACAATAATGTTTTCAAGATCCACCTATATTGCACGGTGCACAAGTATTTCATTCCTTTTTTTATTACCTTATTATACCCCACTATATGGTTGTACCATCCTGTTTACCTGTTCATCATTAGGTAGACTTTTGGGTTGGTTTCAGGTTTTTTTTTTTTTTTTTTTTGAGACAGGGTCTCGCTGTGTAGTTCAGTCTGGCCCTGAGCTCACTATGTAGCCCAGGCAAGCCTGGAATTCAGCAATCCTCCTGCCTCTGCCTCCCAAGTGCTGGGATTACAGGCATGAGCCACCACGCCCAGCAAGTTGGTTCCATTTTTGTGCTCTTACGAATAATGCTGCTGTGGACATTTAGGTAAGAATTTTTATTTGGATGCTTTTATCTCTTGGGGAGATATCTAGGAATGGCTAGACAAAAAGGTAAACACTTATTTTATGTTTTAAGTAATTACTATTCTGAGAAAAGACTTTTGCCATCCTTAGATGTGCCCAAATGGACACTGCAGCCAGCACCAGTGTTTTCAGACTCTAATCCAGATTAACATTGCAAGTAATTATTGACAATCTGTATTCAGTAGCTGGTTCCTGGAAATCAACAAATGCCTGAAAAGTGCCTCTATAAGACCTGGTTAACAGGAGTTCATTCTCAGTGAACTTCTCCTGATGCTATTTGAAAAAACAAAAGCAACAAAGAAGAACAGCAGTGAAGAATTAATTTAACCACTCAACAACATACACATATTTCAAAGCATCCCTTGTCACACTAAATGTATAACAATTGTGGTCAACTAAAGAAAATATTTTAAAAGAGGTAGTTAGTTGATCAGGCTGAGTGCCCAGCAACCTAGGAGTGTCAGGAAAATGCCACAGTCTTCAAACCACAGCCTTCAGCAGAGAACAGTGACTCTGACTACCATTGCCTTGATCGTTAGGGGGACAGAGAGCATTAGCCTGATCTATAATGCATCTTCAGTATAGTTTCCTGCTTTTCCAAATTGAAAATCCACTCTCCTTTGTCTGTTTCCCTCTCAAATCAGAGTGTGGAGGCAGCCATCTCTGATAGGTTAAACTACAATATTGTGGGGGGAGGTATACCTCAGTTGCAGAGCACTTGCTTAGCATGTGCAAGGCTATGGGTTCGGTCTCCAGTGTCTCACACGCGCGCGCGCGCACACACACACACACACACACACACACACACACACATGCACACACACACACCCCAGTTCTTACCTACAGTTTTAACCCCAAGTATCTCGGAATTTGACCTTATTTGGAAATAAGGTTATTGCTGATATAATTAATTAAGTGAAGTCACTAAGGTGGGCCCCAACTGACATGCATAGAAGGAAAATATAAATAGAGACAGAGAAAAAAACATCCATTTTAATCACAGGAAAAAGGCCTGACATGATCCTTTCCACACAGGACTCAAAGAGAGCTTTATGAAACCCTGATTTGGACTTGTAGCCTACTAAACTGAAACTATAAACTTTTGTTGTTTTAGCCACGCGGGTTATGGTACTTGCATAAGCAGCACTTGCTAACTAATGAAATGTCCGTGTGCTTTCTATTTCTTGGTGCTCCTGTCTCCCATAGGTGGTAAAAAAGAAAGAGCTAAGGGAGCTAGCTCTCCTGAAAAGAGCTCTTCTTCTGAGAGTGACAGTTTGAATGCTCACCACCATTTTTCATACTAAACAAAGGCAGAGCATGTCTTGCTTCAAGCTATGTAAAGACTAAGTTCCTTTTTGAAGCACAAAATTTAATTTGTCATTTCCCCAAAGTATGCACTTGGGGTAGACTAGCCCCTTTAAATACTCTGTTGAAAAGAAATGATTCTGTAGTCAAATAGCCTTGGGAAAAATGTATTAAATCAATATTTCTCAAAAATATTTAAGTCCAAGATGAGAAGTCTCCTCTCTACCTGTTTTGAGGAAGTGACCAACATGGGAGATTCCCAGGAGATTGTACAAATAGGAACTTGCAAAAAAGAGATGAATCCATGTGTCACATGAAAGGTACCTTTAGCAAAAAGCCAAGTCTTAGAGATCCTGTGGGTATGTGGCTACCTCCCCTTGTTCCTAAACTAGATATTTTTTTGTTAGTAAACACACATTGTCCTCCGAACAGAGCCTTATGTGCTGTTTCTATTACTAACTCTTCAGAGACAGTTCCTAGACCAGTGAGGTCGAGCCTTCTAGAGCTTTCGATGAGACAAACAGACCACTGCAGCATCCATGCTGTGGGTTTACTACCACTGTCCTCGAAAATGCTGAGAAGGTTTGGAACTCAAGCCCAGCCTTTTGCATCCCTCATGGGATGCAAACATGCTCTAGATGGGTACTCTTAGCAGTTCAGTTACAGAGAAATCCATAAAAGTGCCAGTCACCTTGTCCTTTGGCTGAAGTGGTCCAATATGGTGTCTGTGAGTTCCAGAATTCTTCATTCTAGACTTAACAGAAATAAAGTACTGAGTCTGGAGTGGTACCTGGTGGAAAGTCAAGGGAATTTTCTTCCTTATATGTAGCATTTCACCTTAGTAGCTTAGGACTGAGAACAAACAGACGGTAGGCTGCTTAGTCCCTTTCTTTTTAGCTGTTTTTCCTTTGATGAAAAACAACTCAGTAATGTGTCTTAATGCCTGCATTTTCTTATCCCTTGATTATTCTTTGGGAACTCTTAACAACCACTCATGTGCAGAAGTTACAGACTCATAGACTACAAATATACTATTTGACAGAAACCATTAGGGGGCTCTGTGAACATCTAAACTTTCTGGTAGTTATGAATTCCCTGACTGTATAACTAATCACGCTATGATGTACTTAATTTTAGTTTCAGTGTCTCTAGTTTAATTCTATCACATGCTGGGTACTTTTCCAAACATTGGGTATGTAGCAGTGAAAAAAACAGGAAAAATTTACTACCCTCATAAACTTTACATTTTAGGAGAGGAAGAAACACAATAAAAACTTGAGTAAGTAAAGCCTATAGTATGCCAGATGGTAAAAAGTACTATGCTGAAAAGTATAGCAAAGAGAGGGGAGTCTGCTTCTGAGAATTTGGAGGAGGGTGTGTAATTTTAAACAGGATGGTCAGTGCCAAGAAAGCTCTCTGCGGAGGTGATTTGGCATTTGTATCTATTCACGGAATATCCTGCTGGGGACCTAGAATGGCACCTGCAGCTAAGAACAGGAATTTGGAGCCAGACACCACAGGCGGTTTCCTTGTAAGGCCTTCTGGTGCTGTCTCCCAATAGGCTCGGTTCATGTTCACTGCAGATCAGACCCTTTCGAATTGGGCACTGTCACATGCAAGTCACAAATGCCACCCAAGTGTGTCTGAGACTCACAGAGGCTCCTGCTGTCATCTGGAGCACTCTCAGAGACAGTGCCAAGTCACAGAGCCAGCAAAGCATTACAAGGGAGCAGCACTTGGGCACAGTGCCCTGGGCTGTGGAGATCACGCTCCACCCAAAGCTCTCTTCTCTTGCTCCACCAGCTCTGGGCCATTCAAGATGCAACAGGAGCAGGGAGAGGAGCAGAATTATACTCTAGTGTGAGACTCAGTGGCATTTTATTTACAGCAAATTTCTCCCTTTCTGGATGGGGGTGGAGGAAGCAGTAATGCCAAGGAGACAGCACTGTGGTCCCTGGTGTTCTGGGCTCACATACAGAAGTGACTTCATCCAGTAAACAAATCTCTTTACAACTTCCAAAAGTGCTTTCTCTGCCGAAGGTATTAGGACATGGAATGTTATCCAAAGCTGTGATCTCCACAGGGACAAAAATATTTAGCAGAAATCTTTTCTCCAGCAGTAGATTAAATGAAGAAGCACAGATTCTTTTCTGACTTCACTAAGGAAACTATTACTTACGATCCCCTGTTAGGTGCCAAATATAAACTTGACACAGATATCAGTTGGAATTCATTTAGCCACAGCAGCAGAAAGCTCAGCTGCTCATGCTCTGAATGATAAATGCATTGATGTTAGGCATATAATACCAGGCATATAATGTTATTAAACACCCTGATTTTTCTAAAACTCTGCCTTGCTGTCCTTAACCTGTTAGACTTTCGGTCATAATGCTTTTGCTTCTTGGTTACTACGTGAATTAGTGTTCACGGAAGGATGAAAAAAAAATCAGGATTTATGCTTTGGGATGAGAGAAGCAAAAACCGTCCTACAAGTATCCCGAGGAGATTCCCCCTGATGTCTCATTGACCAGAATTCTTTCCACCATCATCCTTTGCTGTGGAGAGTAAATTTTCTTCCAAGTAATCGCTTATGAACTTGAGTAAGTATCATAAAGATCTGGAGGGTATGTCAGAGCCAGGATTTCTGGACCTCTCCAAGCAAGCCCAGATGTTCTGACTCAGTAGATCTGGAGCAAGACTGGAAATGTGTGCTCAGTTCTATCAAGTTCCCAGGTAGAACTTCTGCTGTGATCTGAGGGACACACTTGGGGAGAACTTGTAGTTTCAAGGAAGTCTTATATTTTTATAGACACTTTTCTAAGCAGGCTCTTGTTTGCTTTTACCTGAACTTTTGTAACAACCTCTTACCTGTTCTTCCAGCCTCATGGATGTGTTGTTGTCATACTTAAATCTTACCCTTAATTGTTACTTCCCTACTTTCATACAGAAAGTACCTTTCCTCCTAGCTTGATATTCACTGATAAGCCTTAATGACCTGCACTCCATTTACCCATGGTTCTTAAAATATTACTTTGTAGTGATGACTCAGTTGTATCAGACTAATCATCTATTTGGAATAATTATAAAATCTGGTCAAAATAATAAAAAATAACTACATGAAAATATCACTAAGTAACCAAGATAGCCAGGATTTCAGAGACCACAATCAAAGGAAAAATAGGAAATGCAAGGATGAATTCTTCCAGAAAAATCTTAAGAACAGTGATTCACTGTGTTGTATAAACTCAAAGAATAAAAAAAAGAGGGCTATAAAGTGTATTTCATTAAACTATCATATTTTGATAGTAAGCCTGACAAAGACATTCCAAAGGAGGAAATTATTTGCCAATATCACTGTTGAATGTTGATAAAATACAAAGCAAAGTAATAAATTGAACTCAGACATATAAAAAAAGAATGATAACTTCAACCAACTGGAATTTAGGAATGAAAGGTCAATTTAATATTACCAAAAAATGGTGAAAAGTCACTTGATCATATTTATAAAAACATAAAACTCACCTGATTAAGCTTATTCATAACAGAAATATAAAATTAATGAATAGAAGAAAACCTGTTTAATATGATGAAGTCTATCTTAGTTACTTTTCTTGTTGCTGAGATAAAATACTTGACACCCACAAGTTAAAGGAGGAATGGTTTGTTTTAGCTAAGTTTCTAAAGTTCAGATCACAGTTGGCTGACTTCAAGGCAGGGCAGCATTGCAGAGGGGCATGGCAAAGGAGAAATAGTCCATGGTAGGGCAGGCACAAGAAAGCAGCAAGCAGCAGCCTACTTTTCCTTTTTATTCCAGATACAAATCTATTGGTTAGTCCCACCCACATCTAGGGTGGGCCTTTCCATTATCCACACACAGAACTATACTAAACCAATCAGTGAGCTAATCAGTTATCAATGACTTTAATCCATATTCATTCACTCTACATCAGTGATGGCGAACCTATATCCCACGTTCCACAATGGGTGCATGAAGCCCTCTCCATCTACATGTGAGTTAAACAGCTGGGCGTCATATATTCAGTTTTAATTGCAGTGTTGGGACTTTGTGCTAAGTAAGTGGGTTTGGGGTTTAGTTTGGGTACTTGGTCTCTAAAAGATTTGTCATTACTTCCCTAGTTCAAGTCACCTCTGGAAACCTCCTTCTTTGAGTTCCTGAGGCTTTGGGGTGACATCTAGTTGGAAGCCATAACAAGGTCTCTCTATAGAAAATTTGGCACAAGCATCCTGTATTATGTTGAGATAGTAAAAGCTGAATTTGAGTATGACAGGATATTTGATAAACTGGAAGATTTAGGTAGCACAAGATGGAAAGAAGAAGTAAAAGATGGAAAGAGAAAGAAGTAAAAGAGATGATAATTACAAAACTAAAATTTAAAAGGTAATTATGTACAGAAGACTTCAGTGCATATATAAAAACTAAGAGTGAACTAGATTAACAATACACATATAGAGCAAAAGACTCATTTCAATATACATAAAAAGCATCTAAAACCCAATGTGAAATAGACAACTATCCCACTTTTTTAATGAGAGAAAGATTTGTCAGCAAGTGTTAGCAAGGATTTAAAGCAACAGATGTTCATAATATACATATCGGTACAACCTCTTTGGAAAACTGAGCACAGGTACAGCCTGTGACACAGAAATTTGACACCTAGATATACCCAACAGAAATGTATTCATATATGAGACATGTCAGGATTCCCAGAGACAGTCCCTAAGATGAAGATTTGGGTACAAGCAATTTAATGAGGATCAAAATGAGAGAAAGTCAAGAAAAGGTGTGATTTTGGGCAAAGGACAGGGTGAAAAACCATCAGTCTCATCTTTCAGGGTGATTGTAAAGTGTAAAATACATATCAGTGTATCTTCGCTTGAGATGAGGGAGCTGTTTTCACATACCTATAGGGTTTGCCAAAAGGGGTGAAATGGGAAGAAGACTCAGAAAGATTAGAAGTGCCTCTTCCCTTGTGGCAAAGTGGATTCAGAGCCTGTGATTCACATGTGTGTGACCTCAATAGCACCAGCCCCAGGTACTGCAGGAGGGGAACACAAGCAACTGGACAAAGGACCAACTATGCACACTCTAGTTATGAAAATCATGTATAATAATTTTATGAGAATGTTGGTGAAATAGGAAAAGCCTATACAGTTCTTTAGTTTCTCCAAAAATAAAATAGATAAATAGATATGAAAGCATCACCCGATAAAATACTATGTAACTATGAAAACAAATGTCCATGGCTGGCCATAGGCGAAGATGAGGAACAAAGGAAGCCAAGCACAAAAGAGTATTTACCATATAATCTCATGGAAGTAATGTTTACAAGTGAGCAAAACTAATTTTTCATGACAGCAGCCTGGACAATTTATTTTTAGGTCCAAAGGCTAAGAAGAGGCAGGAAAAAATTTCCATGATCTGAAATATGTTTTTTTCTTGGTCTAGTTTGTGACAAAAAGGGTGAGTTCATTTCGAAGATAGTCATCAAAAGCATTTGATACTTTTGCATGGTTCTATCCATATTATACAGTTTGAAACAACATTTCCTATAAACAAACTCAAAACAAGAGAGAAAAAAAACTAATAAAATTATCTTGTGTTCCTAACATTCTGTTAAAGTTACAGGCCACCTTTGGGTTGACTGAGGCCTTGTGGTAGCTTAAAACAGACCAAACCCAAGTGGAATCACTCCCGCTAGAGTTCCATGTCACCAACCGAAATCAAGTTAGGAGATCTTCTCAGGAAGAAGTCAGGACAAAGATGTTAGCCAAATTTCTAAGCAGACCATTCTAGCCAGCATGATGAACTCTCCTCTGCTTTAACCCTTACAAGAAAAGTAGCCTGAAGTAACTTGACATTCACCAGTCTGTGTTTGTATTACATTGTTATCTTATTTCAGCACAAGCTACCTTATCAAAGTTAACTTCTCTGCCATGCTCAAACTTTTTTTTAATAGATGGAGGATTGCTCAATTCATGAATTGGTATCAAAACTAGCTTTATCTTTAAACATCATTTTTTGCTTTTTGTCTCTTGATAATTATATTCTACCTAGCTTTTATTCAGTTGTTTAAATCCATCTGACAGTAAGGATTCAACTCAAAAACTGAACCTGAATCCCCACATCTCCTAGGTGATCCTGCAGAACTTGGCTCCATTTTCCTGGCGGCTCTGTCATTTTCCTAATAGTGTCTGTCTTCTCTGGAAGCCCGTGAACCTGAGAGTGTAGAGGTGATAATGAGCTCCTGCTGAGGTTTTTGATCTGTGAGAAAAACCTAAGGCATGTGTGGTAGTTGTGGTGATGGAGGAGGTGACTAATAGTCTCATGAAGAGAAAATATTTATATATGTGGGGGAAATAAATCAAAACATAAAAACTCATTAAGTTGAAATAAGTTTGGCCCCAAACTGCCTGTTGTAGTCAATATTTGCAAGAGAAACAGATTTAATGCAGGACACAGAAATTTACCAGATTAGCTAACAAATTAACAGAGTCAAATGTAGAAGAGTGCAAGAGATCTGTCCATGTACTAGAGATCCCAAGAATCCAGCTGGAGAACTCCAAGAAATGTCCCAAAAAAGTCCATATCAGGAGGCTGAAGAATTCCCAGTGGAAGACCAAAGGGTTCACGCTGGAAAGCCCAAAGGTGGTGCTAGAGTCTAGAGGGTCTGTGCCAGCAGGCTGAAAGGCCAGTGCTCAAAGTTACACAATCTGCTCAAACTCGAGACTGCACCCAAGGCAACAGTGAAGACCATAGCTCCCCCAAAGAGAACAGCAGCTCTCTTTGGCCAAGGTGAATAGAAGTTCCGCCAAAGAGAACAACCTCTGAAGGAAAGTAACCGGAACGAAGCTCTTCCAAGAAAGATGAGCTGAAATCCTTTCCTCCCATTCTCCTTTTATACCCTTCTGACCACAAGCCTCTTTAAATGGGTCTGCCATGTCCAGAATCACACTAATTCAGTTCAGCTTGGGTGTTCTCCACTAAAGTTGACAATTAGTTAATTTATCACCACACTGCCTATATACTTAAGTTTCAGCTAAGGTCTTATACAGTGAACTGGAAGCTAACTTGATATGTAAACAGCAGGTGGCCAGCTATGCAGACTATGTTCCAACAAGAGGATGGACGCTGTAACCAGTCAGGCTGTCTCTACTTCACTTTCTTCTCTCTTAGTATAAATATAACCTGTCATGGGATAGGGTGGGACATTCTGGACCATTTTTTATCTGCATGGCTCAGTTTTAGAATCACAAATAAAGCTAATTAAGATCTGCAAAACTAGATTTGTTGCTAACTTTGTCATCTAAAGTACCAAACTGAGGTAGATGAAGTGTCAAAATATATGAAACAACAAAACCAGTGCTATGGGTAGTCAGAAACATCAACAAAAGAGAAAAAGAATGGAAAACAACATGTACCAAAGCCCTCAGTCTGGAGGAAAAACTCATCATTTTGGAAACTAAAGTCCAGCGTGTCTGAATATGGCAGTGTCAGAGCAGAAAGTAGAAGCAACAAAAAAGAACAGACCAGCTGGGCCTCCTAGGTCTTATCAAGGAGTGTAGTTTGCTTTCAGTTCAATGGTAAACCAGGAAACAGCTCAAGACAGAGACAAAGCAAGTCTCTTGTTCTGGAATCCTGAGCTAGCATCCTCTCCCATGCTCTCAGGGAGGATAGTCATGGTTTTCTCCTGGAGAGACTGCAAAAGTCTCTATTTTCAAATGAATGGCATGGATAGAACCTGAGTGAGCCCTTAAATAAAAATGCAGGTTCCTGAGTCTCACGATCCATGGTTATGAGGAGCACTGATTGCTACCACACTGCTATTGTTCTGATCAGAAAGGCCTGTGTGTTAAATAAAGCCTGGATTTGCAGCTGTGACACTTGATGTTTAGGAGATGGGGCCTAGTGGGAGGAAGTCAGGCCACGGTGGATGAACCCTCGAAGGAGATACTGTTTCCCTGCCTTCCTGTCTAAGTCTTAACTTCCTCACTGCCATGAGATGAGCAGTGTCCTCTACTACACATAATTATTATGTGTCCCCTTCCCACATAATGTGCACTCTTGTATCAGGGATGAGATCACAGGCCTGCTGACCCTGGACTGGAACCCCCAAACCTCTGAGCCAAGATCAGTTTTTCCTCTTTTTAGGTTGATTTTTTTCAGGTATTTTGTTTCAATAATACAAGGATGACTAACACACTCATTCCTTAGTAAGCATATACTTTTACACAACTGATAAGAAAGTATTACTCTATTAAATAAGTGGCCTGGTTTAGTGACTGAGAACACAAATTCTTGGTCTGGACTTTCTTACTCGAAATGAAGTCCCTGAACCATTTTAGAAATGCAGACTCTCACACCCCACCGGACCTGCTGTTAGAAACAGAGGTGAGACATAGACCCAAGTTTTTTCAGCAGACCTCTGTGGCTTACTAAGCACTCATCCTGATGGCTTAGGTCTGAGCCCCACCTCCTTACTTAGCACCAGCATGGGCCAGAGAAAGCTTCCCAAACTCTCTGTACCTTCATTTCCTCATTAGAAAATATAAGACGATAATACTTCAGTAGGTTGCTATGTGATGTCTGGCACTCAATAAATAGTATTATAAATTCTCAACCAGTACTCTGAAACTAAAGATGTAAAATAAGGCTCTGGTTCCTGTCCTTAGGAAACCTGCTTTCTGGTTAGGAAGATAAACAATCCATACCCAAATCATGCGATTTCTACACATTCATTCTACAACTTGGAATGCAAATAGTTCACACCCTGCAAAATGGAGATAAAACACTACTTTTCTTACATGATTGTTATAGGAATGACTGCAATAGGTCTTAAACTCAGCACAGTGCCTAATAAATTTTAAACTTTCAATAATATTCACAATGATTATTTTTACAGACACAGATCATTGAAATAAGAATGCTGATTATAAGGTTAGATGGATAAATCAGAAGGGAATTTTAAATAAAATGCTTTTTTTTTTTTTGCGATAGGGTCTCGCTTTTTGTAGTTCAGGCTGGCCCTGAGCTCCTATGTAGCCCAGACAAGCCTTGAACTCAGCAATCCTCCTGTCTCTGCCTCCCAAGTGCTGGGATTATAGGCTTGAGCCACCATGCCTGGCTAAAATGCACTCTTGAAAAGTATGTGTAAGTCACCTCTGGTCTTGCTGCACGGTATATTTTTTTTCAGTTGAAGTCCTAGATATCAAAACAACCACTACGTAAATACATTAAGCTCTATTTAACTATCAATTTTATTAATAATAATATTTAGCTATTTTAAAATAAATATAATTAATTAGCTAACTTTAATATTGAGGTCAAAGTAACTTCCTTCATACACATGCTGGTTCTTGTAATCCCATTATGTAATTACTTATGATATTTGCCCCTCTCATTTTATGATAAAGCCTCTGGGTAGCGAGATGGACTCCTGTTGTCCATGACTGGTCCCCAGTGTCTAACCAATACCGGTACTCACTGTTGGTTGAAAAAAAAAGAATGAACAGATGAGTCAATGACACAGATACAAATCACTGTTCTTATATGCAGAGCTATTTAATAAAGTAAATCTGGGTTTCAGACTGGGAAAGGAGAGTAGAGATGTGAAGTATTTTGTCCACTATTTAAAGGGGAAAACACTTTGGAGAATTTAAACCTAATTAGTCCACACGCATTACTTTCCCAGAAGTCTTCATGAACATTGGAGATGTTTTGAGCAGCACTGCAAACATCGTTGTGCAGAGCGAGTGGAGTGAATTAAAGGTAACAGACACAGTGAGGGATCCAGACATCACTTAATATCAGGGCTTCAAGTTAAACCAGAAGGGTCAAGCAGGAAACACAGGAAGTCTGAAGCTAAGGAGAAAATTAAATAATGGGTACTGGAACGTGCCTGAGTTACCAGAAAATAAAAACTCATTGGGCTCATTTCAACCCCAGAGGAGTTGTTTACCAACTGTTAAAAAAAAAAAAAAGTATTTCTTTTAAAATAGTAATTTTAGGTTCACAGCAAGACTGAAAAGGTACAAAGTTCCCCTATTTTTTTTTTTTTTTTGCAACATCCCAGAGAGTCTCATTATCAACATTCCCCCCGGGGTAGGATTGTTTTTTACAACTGATGAATACTGACCTAGAACTCCTCAACGGACTTAGTTTCTACTGTGGTTTACATTTGGTGTTGTGCATTCTGTGCCTTTGGACAAATTTTTAATATTGTATAGCCATTGTTTGGTCATTACAGAGACCAGATGCCCGAAAGTTCCTCTGTGCTGCACTTATTCATCCTCCCTCTCTCCTAATTCCAGAAACCAGGGAACTCTCTAGTGTCACCATAGTTTTGCCTTTTCCAGAAATGATATAATTGGAATCACACTATGCAGTCTTATCAAACTGGCTTCTTTCACTTAGTGGTATGTGTTCAAGATTCCTTCATGTCTTTTCATGACTTTATAACTCCTCTGTTTTCAGCATGGAATCGTACTCCATTGTCTGGATGTATCATAGTTTATTTATTCATTCATCCATGGAAGGACATCTTCATTGCTTCCAAATCCTGGCTGTTATGAATAAAACTGCTATAAACATCCATGTGAAGATTTCTGTGTAGACATAAGTTTTCCATTCCTTTGGCTTTGCTCTGAGGGCTGTGATTGCTGGATTGTATGGTAAGAGGATGATTAATTTTGTAAGAAATTGCCAAGCTGCCTTCCAAATTGGCCAGACCAGTTTTTCACTCCTATCAGCAATGAATTAGAGTTCCTACGGTTCCTCATTCTTGTCAGCATTTGGTGTTGTCAGTTTTCTGGATTTTGGCCACTCTAATGTGCATGTAATGGTATGACATTGTTTTACATGGCATTTTCCTGGTGACATATGATGCAGAACATCTTTTCACATATTTATTTGCCATTTGTGTGTCTTCTTTGCTTGGTTCAGGTGTTTGGTCTCATTTTTCATTAGGTTATTTTTATAGGATAACAATCCTTTACCAAATGTCTTTTGCAAGTATTTTCTCCTTGTATATGCCATATCTTTTGAATATCTCGATAAGTAACAACTTTTTAAAGTTTATTGGCACATTCTTGATACACATTGTAATTGCATTCATCATTGGGAATTTATAACCGTACATGACATATTTTAGTTATTGGGTTTTTTTCTGTTCCCTCCCTTTCACCCTAATGCTTTTAGTTATTGCCTAAGTAGGATTGTTACAAAGCTTAACAAGAAAATATGTACAAGAGTCTGGTACCAAATAACACTTGACATAAGAAAGCACTCAGTAGGATTTGCTAGTATTTCCATTTCCACTATTGCTCATAGCTAAGGTTATATTATACAGTATTATGTTGCAATGTTACATAGACTGACACCCTAGTCTAGTTACACTATTGTCACAATCACCTCTTAACATTTTCCCCAGCTTTTCTCCAGGCATTCTATCCTAATTAATCCTGAAGTATATGCCCCTCTTTTCCATGTTTCCATTAAAACATTTTATCAAGCTTTGAACACTTCGATGTAAGGGTCCATTTTCTTACTTGTTTCCATGACACAAGAACACCCCAGTAACTGTGGAAACATCAAAATTCAATAAGTATGTGCTAAGTAAACAAAGCTATGGGGTAGCTGCACTATCATCCAATGCTGTCCTTCTTTGGCAAGGCTCTTCCGATTCCTGCCACAGAATACAGGCTCCCTTTTGATACATTGTAAAATTACTCTTTCATTTCTTTCATGGCACTTGTCACACTAGAGATTTTTTTTTATTACTTAAAAACTGTGTACCATATCCCCAGAATCAACACTGGGCTAAAATAGCCAGAAGAGCAATCACCATTATCTTCATATAATAAACCTTTTATCTCTACGTATTTATGTCTGGATAGTTTCTATTATGTCTGCAAGTTCATGGACTAATTTGTCTTCTGCAATGTTTAACTTCCTAAGAGGCTCATCCAGCTATTTACATTATAGATATTGCATTTTAGGTTAGACTTTAGATTTCCTTTTTTTATATATTTCCTTTTATCAAAACTCTCCCTTTTTTATTAATTTTTTTTCTTAATCTTTAGTGGTACATTTTATATACACATCATGATCACACTCAACATCGAGAATTTGTACCAGTATATGACATAACTTAATTTTCATTGTTTCCCATTCCTCTACCCACCCTACAACTGCCCACCCACCCCCTATATACATAAGGTTTGTTTCCCTTTTTTAAACCATCTCATTAATGAGGGGAAAGAAAATATGTCCTTTTTCTTATTCTGTCCATATTTTCTTTCTTGAATGTATTTATAATATCTTACTTGCTAATTTCACTGTATTTGTCATTTTGGTTTGTCTCTATTATTTTTGTCCTGGTTATAGATTCCATACTTCACTCCTTCACAAGTCTAGTAATTTTCTGTTTTATGCTAGATGTCGTGAAAGCACATTATTCAGTGTCTAGACTTTATTTCTTAATAGTATATTTTGTCTTATTTTCACAGGAATTAGTTTGGGGAGCAGCATGACCCTTTCAAGATTTGTCTGTAAGTTTTCTTAAGATAGAGCCAGAGCAGCTTTTACTTGGAGTAGATTGGCTCTTGCTCCACAGTGTGCCTTTGTGGAGATTTCCACGGAATGCTGGAGTTATTCCAGTCTTTCTCTTCCTTCGGGCTCTGTGGAAACACAAGAGTGTCATGCTGGGGGAGCTCCTGTGCTGCCCTAATCCCAGTTCCCACCTATTTGTTCTCACTGGTTCTTTGCCAAGTCTTATGGAGTTATGCACAGTTCATGATTTGGCTAAAGGCATAAAGGAATGTTACGTAGTTCTTAGAACTTTTTTTCTCCATACCTTCTTCCTCTTTGACACCCTGTCCTGAATATTCCTGCTGCTTCAGGGGTCCTGCAAGCTCTTTAGAGCTTTTCTAATGTAATTCCAGGGAAAACCCCAGAGTAAAAGAAGGACTTATTATTTTCTCTTTGCCGAGAGATCAAGGTCTTGTACTGTATATTATTTGAAAACTTAGAAAAAGTTATGCAGGATAGAAAAATTAATCTGGCATCAAACTCTACCAAATATTTTTGGTCGATGACATTTATAAAAGACCATTCTTGCTGCTATATTAAGAAAAGAGTAAAAGGAGCGAGAAAGGAGGTTGACAATATAAGGAGCTCCAGTAGTCCAGGCAAGAAATTATGAAGGCTTGGGCTACAGATACTGAATTTTAATGGACAGCATAAGAAATGAAGATCTGGTCATAAATATTTTTATTCTCTACTTACCTGGTATATTGGTTATTTCTTAAATGTTTTATATTGAGAAGCTTGAGGAATTGGTTGAAGTTCTAATAAAGAATTTTTTAAGATAACACATACATTTCATTTGTATCTACATGAATATCATCTGGATGTATATCAAAAGATTTTCATATGGGCACTTAGAAGTAAAATGTTCATTTTCATGATATTTTTGGACAAATATAGTGAATGACATTTTGAAAATGATTTTATTGACAACAATTTTAGCTAGCTATTTTCTTCCTAAAATATCTTAATAGATACTACTGTGCAAGAGGAGTGGTATTTTAGTTATTCCTCACAGCACATTAAAAAAAAAGAAATACCATCCTTTCAGTCTCACAGAGCACATAAGTTGTACAACATGTTTTATTAAATGCCCACCATGTGCAAGACCCTCTACCAGGCACTGTTGGAAGGCATGAATGAAAAGAGAAGGAATTGGTTTTGATCTGAAACAATCATATGACCACAACAGAGGCAAAATGAGCCAAAATAAACAGGAAGAACTCCCAGTATTCATGCTGGCAAAGGTACTGGAGTGAGAATTAGAAAAACTGGATTTAGTCCTCCATAGACAAATGAGGGGTTTTTAGTACTCAGCTTCCTTATCTACAACCTAATTTTTGTTTTCCTATATGGGGTTTTGATTATACCATTCCAGGGAGCAACCTGAGCATTATGATTTCTTTTTTAAAAAATAATTTTATCAGTACATTTTTGATACACCTAATGGTCATATTCAACATAGGGAATTTGCAGCTGTACATAATATATCTTAATTCTTCTTTTATTCCCCGTTCCTCTGCCCTCCCTCAACCCTTCATATTTATAAGTATTTGTTTCTTTTTTTGCCATCTGGTCTCTCACTTTTTCCTTTATGCTCTCCCCTCCCTTGTTTCCTTTCCAATCTAAACATTTTCTTCCTGACTATTAATATCTGCCATCCATTTTGGTCCTTACTTGCCCTTTTGGTTTCTCACATAAGAGAAAAAAATGCATATGTATGAAATTTAGAAATTTAGAGAAGCCCTAATGTCACTACTTCTCAAACTCTTGAAAAGGAAATTGAAAGGGAAGCAATACTCTCAAGCTCATTCCTAGAAACAAGCATTACCATGATACCAAAACCAGAGGCGGATCCAATCCCTCCCCCCAAAAGAGAAAACTCCAGGATAATTTCATTAACAACCATGGATCAAAAAATCCTTAATAAGATACTGGCAAACAAAATACAACAGATCATCAAGAATACTATACACTTGTGACCAAGTAGGGTTCACTCCAGGGATGCAGGGATGGTTTAAATTATACAAGTCAATAAATTTAATACACTGCATTAACACCAACAGAAAAAAAAAGACACATGATCATCTTAATAGATGCCTAAAAAGCATTTGATAAAATCCAACATCCAGTCAGGGTTAAAAAAAAGTTCATGAGGGGCCGGAGGGTTAGCTCAGTGGTTCCGGCGCCTGCCTCACAAGGGCAAGGACCTGAGTTCGATCCCCAGTAACCACATATAATGCTGGGCGTGGAGACACGCCCACCAACAATCAACACCGCATACCACAGTGCCGGATGTGGTGGCTCACGCCTGTAATTCCAGCACTCGGGAGGCAGAGACAGGAGGATTGCTGAGTTCGCAGAGGCTTGCCTGGGCACCATAGTGAGCTCAGGGCCAGCCTGAACTACAACGCAAGACCCTGTCTCAGAAAGCAAAAAAAAAAAAAAAAAGTTCATGATCAAATCCTAAGGAAGATCATAATAGAAAGTCAATCCGATGAAAGCTATCTATGACAAAACAACAACCAAGATCTTACTGAGTAGTCAAAAATTGAAAACTTTTATTCTAAAATCAGGAACAAAAGAAAGATGACCAGCTACTATTCTATATAGTTCTGAAAATACTAGCCAGAGCAATTTGAAAAAATAAAGAAATAAAAAGAGTTAGGACAGAGAGGGAAGTTAAATTATCATTATTTGTCTGTGACATGGTAGTCTACATAGAAGATCCCAAAACTCTACCAAAAGCCTCTTGGATTTAATAACCAACCTCAGCAGCTTAGAAGGATACAAAGTCAACACTTAAAAATCAGTAACATTCCCGTATACAAATGACAAACTCATTGAGAGAGAATAGGGAAACAACACTTTTCACAATAGCATCAAGAAAAATAAAGAATTTAGGAATCAATCTAATGAAGGAAGTAAAAGATTTTTACAGTAAAATCTTCAATGAGCCAGAACAGAGTCCCAGAAAGTTAGGAACAATGGCCTCTTCCTCAACCTCCAGGAAGGGTCTAGTGCCCTGAAGGTTCTGGAATGAAGTGTTGAGTACACAGGATTAATGTCTGAGCACTGTGTGGTAGTCCAGCAAGGGAATACTGACAAAGTACCTCAAGATGGTCATGCTCATCTGTTCCCACAGCCCAGCTCCAAGGTGCCTGTGCTTGAGAAAGAAGCTGTAATTTTAAAAATCCATATGAAAACAAGGAATGGTTTTCATATGGTTTGAAATATATCTAGATATCTTTCAAAATGCAGAGTGCCAAGCACTCTGTACTTCTCAGTCTAAAATGGCCAAAGGAAACCTTTTTCTCCATTTTGAGAAAATACAACCAGAGCACAAATAGCAGTTCCAGGACTGGAAATCAGCCAAGACTACAGAAATGGCAGATGGCGCTCCAGAAGCGGTCACTTACAGCACAGGGGAGACCTTCCTGCTCTTAGACTCCATTCTTCAGACTGTAAGTCCAATCAGAATAATTTTAAAAAGGAAGCTTCTTGAAGATAAGTGACCACATGAATCTCATGGACCTGAGTGTATGAATTGCAGCAGGGCTCCTTGCCAGGAGCTGGAGGAATTTGAAACCAAGACAGCTGCTCTGTCTGCCTCTTTGCTTCCATTGTCACAAGCTCAGCTCTCCACTCCTCTTGACATTTGTGCTACCAACATCTCTCTCTGAAGACAAGATGCCTCACTGTGCTTCTAGCATGATGGCGGAATGTAGCCACTACAGAACTTCTACGCTTACTTGTTATAGGTTGACTTTTGAGCCCCAGAAATATTACTGTAGTGCCTCAGACCTGTTCTTATTTGGAAATGAGGTCATCACTGATAAAATTGGTGAAGGTGAAATCATACTAAAGTAGGGTGGAACTTTCATTCAGTTCCACCCAGGGAGGGAGAAGACACCCAGACACACAGGTGAAGCTGGCCATGTGATGAAACAGAGATTAGAGTCATGTGCCTGTAAGCCAAAGGATATCAGGAGCTACTGTCAAATATGAGAAGTTTTTAAAAAGCAAATACATATTCCCTTTTATGGGTTTTAGAAAAAGTGTAGGCCTGTGGTCCCCATGAGTTTGGGTTTTTGGCCTCCAAGACTATGAGATAATAAACAGTTGTCTTAATTCAATAGCTTCCAGTCCTTCTAACACACCAGTCTCAGGATGTATGTCTGAGCCAAGTATGAGACAACTTCATTGGCAAAGTCTGTGGCAGATCAGCAACGTATGGCAGTGGTCATCCCTGGGCAGTCTCCAGACTGCAGCATCAGCAACACCAAGGCATTGTGAGAAGCTCACATTCTCCATTCCTAGTCCAGGCTTTCTGTATCAAACCTGGAGGTGGGCCCAGGTATTGGACAGAATAAACCTTCCAAATGATTCCATCATCCTCAAATTCAGAATCCCCTGAGCAAACACAAGAAGAAGGAGCAGATAACTTGGACTGTGGGAAGCAGAATCATACAGTACAGTCTCCATTTCTGTGAGGAAGTAGGCCTCGGATAGTTCTTGGGGGAAAAGATTGGGAAGAGGAAGAAGCCCTGAAAACTAAGAATTACTTCTCTTTCTAAATCTTAAGAGAGGCAGCTGACATTTCAACAATTCCACTGATAGGGATGAATCAGAGATCTAATGGTCTTGTTACTGTTGCTAAGAAACAGTCATATTCCAAGGCTGGTCTGGGATAGTGCATAGATCACAAATAAGTTATCTGAATAATTATAAAAATAGTGCAGAAATTTCGGTGTTCTATGGCTCTAGTGGATAGGTGGGGTCCAACTCCTTTACACTGTCTCTGAATTTGGGTTACATACTGGAATTACTTAGGGAGTCTAACAAACCCCAACACCTGTGACCCACCCAGCAGTTCTGATTTCATCGATCCATAATGGAACTTTGATATTAAGATTTTTTAAAGTACACAGTTGATTCTAATATACAATTAAGCTTGAGAATAATTAGAATAAAGATTTATCATCTAGCCTGTGAGCTTTAGTATTTTTGTTAGTGAGAAGAAATATGATTAGTTCCAGGTAAGCTAAGCAGAGAAAAGAACAGGTGGAATTCAGTTTTGATTTGAGACACTGCTTGATTTGGTAAAGCAGAGATTGAGATTGTGTCTCTTATGGTAGGAAAGACTAAGTCAAATGAACAAATACTACATTGTTTCTGGAAAGCACTCTGCTAAGGAAAAAGATACAGTGGAAAGAAATCCTGACAATCAGCTCCCTCTCCAGAAGGGGAACTTCTAGAATTGTCTCTTCACTAAAGGTCCTCCATGTTGGTGCAAAAGCACTTGAGTATATTTGTGATACAGTTTTAGTGTGCTTGTTATGGTTTGGATGAAAAAAAAAATTCCCCCAAAGGCTAATGTGTTTAAAGGTGGATAGATGGTGGGGTACTAATGCCATCAAGGAATGAATCAAATGATGAGTTTATAGCTGA
>PVIC010007058.1:0-51928 GCA_004025085.1 Thryonomys swinderianus | reverse complement strand
TGTGCCAACATACCTGGCAGTGGTGCCTTCTTTCTTGTGGATGCAGATAGTTGCTTCTTTTGCCTGGTTCCAGAATGGCGAACTTTTTAGAGCTTTCAGTGAGGACAAAGAGCCCGCTATGGCATGCCTGCCCTCAGTTCGCCACTGCCCTCTGAAGAGGGCATCCTTTGTTGGTCTTGCCAGTTATCTCAGGAACTGGTGTGTGTGTGTGCACAGCTTAGAGTCCTCTCAGGTGGTTCAGACACTCTCCATTCTACCGAGACTCAAGAGGTGACGTCTTTAACTCCCAATCCAGCTGTATTTTAGCAGCTGAGTGCTGACACCCATATCTGTTCCCAGACATCCTGAATGAATTGTCCTGTGGGCCGCACTGGAGTTTCTCTTCTTTCTTTTTTAAGCATGGGAAAAATGTATTGACAGAGAAATAGTTTCTAAGAGAAACAGAAAAGGGACTAGACAGTGGGTCGCCCTCATACTGGAGTTTCTGAGGTGAAAACCTGTTGAAAAAGATCTTCCTATTATCTAGCTTCTATTTTGCTCTTCATTTATATTTTGAGTTTCTCCTGTAAGAGAAACCATGCACTATTTAAACTCGTGTGTCTGATTTATTTCATTATGATGTCAAAGTGTATCCATTTACCTACAAATGCCTCGTTTGTCCTTCTTTATGGCAGAGCAGTAATGGGAATAAAGCTTTTGCAAATGAAAAGCAGAACAAGAGTTGGAGTGGATAGGGAGGGAAGAGAGGAAAAGGAGACAAAAAAATCAGTTGTGATCTCTGTCTCTCTCTCTCTCTCTCTCTCTCTCTCTCTCTCTCTCTCTCTCTCTCACAGTATCAGGTATTGAACTCATGACCTTGTACTTGCAAGGCTGGTGGCAGCACCACTGAGCTAAATCCCCGGTCCTAAAGATGTGATATGCAATGTGCCAACCTCCCATGATAAGTGTAATCTTTATATACTGCAAACATGTACCAATAAAAAATATACTAAAAGAAAAAAAATAATAATCACAGAATGGTTTTTAAACAAAACATTTACTGATACATTTCAGATATAATGCTAACACTTCTCATAGAGAATTTACACTTCACATGATACATGCTATTTCTTCTTTTTCCACATTCCCTCGCCCCTTAAGTTGCCTTCTCCCTATATGCAAAAGTTTTGTTTCCATTTTTCTCCTCCTTTTTTAACTTGTTTTCTCCCTTCCTTTTCTTCCCCCATGCTTGTTCCTCTTCCTATTTAAACATTTTCATCCTACTTCCCAATACCTGTTACACATTTTAGTCTTTATTACCACTTTGAGTTTCTCATGCCAAAGAAAGAATGCAGTATTTAAACATGTGTGTCCAACTTTACTTCACTTTACATTGTGATGTTAAGGTACACCCGTGTGGCTATAAATGTCTGAAAATTATCTTTTTTTTTTTTTTTTGAGACAGGCTCTAGCTTTGTAGTTCAGGCTGGCACTGAGTTCACTATGTAGCTCAGGTAAGCCTCAGACTCAACATTCCTCCTACTTCTGCCTCCCGAGTGCTGGGATTACAGGTGTGAGCCACCACACTTGGCATTGTGGTGTATGGTACTGATTGCTGATGGTCATGAGTCACCATGACCAGTATTGTTGTATGTGGTTACCGGTGATCAAACTCAGAACCTTGAGCTTGCTAGACAGGCGCCAGAACCAGTGAGCTAAATCTCTGGTCTCATATTATACTTTAAAAAGCACACCTCTTTATCCATTCATTGGTTGATGGGCATTTGGGTTGTTTCGAAGATTTAGCTATTACAAACTGTGCCACTATAAACATGAGTGTGCATATATAATTGTGGTATGATGCTTTTAATTCTTTTTTTTTTGAGACAAGGTCTCACTTTGTAGTTCAGGCTGGCCCTGACCTCACTATGTAGCTCAGGCAAGCCTTGAACTCAGCAATCCTCCTGCCTCTGCCTCCTGAATGCTGGGATTACAGGCTTGAGCCACCAAGCCCAGCATTTGTGGTATGTGGTACTGATTGCTGGTGGGCGTGAGTCACCACGCCCGGTACTGTTGTATGTGGCTACTGGGAATCAAACCAGGGACCTTGCGCTTGTTAGGCAGGTGCTGGAACTGCTGAGCTAAATCTCTGGCCCGATGCTTTTAATTCTTTCAGGAAGATTCCAAGAAGGGGAATAATTGAGTCAAATGGAACTTCTAGTCCTAGGTGGGGTTTTTTTGTTTTTGAGACAAGATTTCGCTTTGTAATTCAGGCTGGCCCTGAGCTCATTATGTAGCCCAGGCAAGCCTCAAATCAGCAATCCTCCTGCCTCTGCCTCCCAGTGCTGGGATTATAGGTGTGTGCACTGTGATGAGTAGTACTTATTTCTGGTGGGAATGAGTCACCATGCCCAGTATTGTTGTATGTGGTTACCAGGATCAAACTCAGGACCTTGTGCTTGCTAGGCAGGCTCTGGAACAACTGAGCTAAATCTCCAGCCCCATGCTATTTTTAAGAAATCTTTCTTTTCATGATTGCCAATTGCAAACTTTTATTTTTCTGGTACCTCTAATCGAACTCAGGATCTTGTGCTTGCTAGGCAGGCATGGTGCCACTGAGATATAGCCCTGGCCCTTCCTGTCTTCTAAGTTTGATATTCTGTCCTCACATTGGTTCTGCTGCATATACTGTCAATGGAGTTTTTAATCTGGAGATATCTGAATCTGTTCCATGAATTCCATTTCTTTCCATGATGGACATTCAGAGTTTCCATCATTTTCCTGAGCTCCTCTATTTTTTTTTAATCTGTATCTGCTCTAGAGTCACTAAGCATGTCTTTCGTTATGGTCACCATCTCTGTAGTTATCTGGAAAATTATTTCTGATTTGATTTTTGTCTAGAGCTTTGTTCATCTGCATAGTTACTTCCACTGTTACCATTTCAGAAAGTCCAAGTGGGTGACTTACAGATTGCTATACCTCATTACCTCCTTTGGTGAGCTGAAAGTCTAGGCAGGTTGCATCTTTTTAAAATGTCATCTCATATTTTTTTGGTTTAATTCCTAGGTTGATGTTTATAAATTGTTTATAGCAGGTACTTATTGCCAGAATTCAGGACCATTAGGAAATGACTACTTCTCAGATATATCTTCCAGGCATAGTTGGTTTGGAGTCCATTGTAAGATCCTGCCTCTTCAGATTATTGGAGCTGAGAAGTTTCTGCCTACTTGGCACATCGGCTAGCTTTTTAGAACTGGCCAAAAAAAAATTTTTTTTAAGGCCCTTAGGGCAATTTCATTCTGTATATCAGGAGGAACAACTGATTTGCACAATTATGTCACTTTGGCTAAAGTATTACAACCAGTAATAGCAATAGCATCGGCCAGAAATGGTGGCTTATGCTTGTAATCCAGCACTCAGGAGGCAGAGGTAGGAGAATTGCCATGAGCTCGAGGCTAACCTGAGCTACATAGAGAGTTTAGGGCCACTACAGAGAGAGATCCTGTCTCAAAAAACCAAAAAAGCCAAAACCAAACCAAAACAACAACAACAAAAAACAATAGCATTAAATGCAGCTTAGAAAATGACAAACTATGGTATCTATTAATTTGCTACCTTTAGCCATATGAACTAGATATTTGGTTATATAACAAAATCTAAACTGAACCAGATAATTGTATGCAATAAATAAGCTCTTTATATGGAGATTTTCCCCTTAGGTGAGAATATTTAAAAGGGGTTGGAGAAGAAGTAGAAAAATAGAAGAAAAGGAAGAGAGTAAAGGCAAAAATGGAGGACAAATGAAGATCATAGAAGGAAACTGGCAGAGACAGAAAGGAAGAAATAAAAACAGGGGGCCAGGGATTTAGCTCAAGCAGTTTTGCACCCACCTTGGAAGCACAGGGGCCGAGTTCCATCCCCAGTACCACAAAAATAAATAAATACAGGAACAGAACAATAAAAAAAAAAACCTAGAAACTATGTTCAAACAATCGAGAAAAACTGAACAAAACAAGAAAAGAAAAAAAAGTCCAAGCCATGTCTCTGCTGTCACTGGTAGACAGTGTGGGTACAGAGTACAGAGCCAAAATGATTAATCTCAGTAAGCCAGCCATGCATTAATGGTAGGGAAATAGATAGTCCCAGCCAGCTGCCCGTTTAACTTTCCTGAAGGTCAGGCAGGTTTCTGGCTACGAGGCTGAAACTGGATTTTTGTGAGTCTGCAGCAGTTTGTCTGCCTCCTGCCGGCTTGAGCTTGGCTCCCTGACCTGCTGACTTGAAGCCAGGACCCTCACAAGACGCCAGGAACCACTAGATGGAGTCAGCCAATAGCTGTTGCGAGTTCCGAGTTCAGTTTGGCCCTCTCCAAAATGGCTACTGGCTAATCACACTCTCCTGGTTGAAGTCTGAACCCAGATAACTCACCAGTCATTGCTTTTACTGCACCATTCCACTGGTTCATTCTCCGTGGAGGCCTCTGGGGTCTCCACTAGTCACCATGCATCTGCAGGTTCAGGCCTCTTTCCAAAGCATGAGTCGGGGCTCTGGGAGAAAGTGCTGCTTGCTATCTCCCTCTTCTTCATTAAAGTTGTCTCTTCACTCTACCTGTGGACTTCAATTCTCACCTCAGATCCTTCCTGGTCCCGGGAACCCACTTCCCTTTTTCGTCTCCTCCTCAGGACACCAAATCTCGCTGCTCTTCCTCTGCTGCTCATTACTCTGCCATCTTCTAATTAATCACTTGTTCTAACCTTAAGGGACCCTCAGTCATTCTGCTAATGATAGTCACCCATCTCGGGAACACTATCCCATTCAACCCTATGCCAAAAATTGGCATTAAAAGTCCTGAGAGCAGGGATCCTCAGAATAATCCATTCAGGCATTCTACCTCTGGTGTCCTTGGAATCTGGACTAGATGGAAATTCCACCAGAGTAACTAAGAAGACAATCGCACCAGGCATGGTAATCCACACCTATAATCCCAGCACTCAGGAGGCTGAGGCAGGAGGGTTGCTGTGAGTTTGAGGCTAGTCTGGACTACATATCAAGATTCTGTCTTAAAAGAAGAAGAAAGAGGAAGAAGGAAGAAAAGAAGGACAGGAGGAGGAAGATGGAGGCAACAAACATAACTTAATGGAACAAGGTCCAAACTGGGAGAAATAATTGGAAAAAGCAACAAAGGGGCTCAGGGGATGGCGATGCACACCCATAATTCCAGCATTCTGTGAGTGTGAGGCAATGTGAGTGTGTCAGGAAGATTGCAAGTTCAAAACCAGCCTGGGCAATTTAGTGATGTAGTGAGACCACCGCCACCTGTCTCCCTCTATATGTAGAGAGAGATGATAGAAGTAGAGATATGAGTAAGAGACGATAGGTGGATGCACAGGGATAGACACTGCTAGACAGAGAGGTAACAGGTGAGACAGACAGATACAGAGATAGAGATAGCTGTGTATGTGAAGGCTGGAGATGTAGCTCAGTGTGAAAGCTGTGGGTTCATTCGCCAGGACAAAACAAAAGGATGAAAGGAGGATGAAAACCTAAATTATAATTAGTGGATTGCGAAGGCCAACTATGGACAACTTTGAGAGTTTAAAACTCCAGGGAGCCTCATGTTAGGAATTCCCAAGCGCTGTATGAGAATTCGCACCGGAAATACCACTTCTCATGATGAAAAGCAGAAAAAAAAATCATTCTTGCATTCAGCAGGGGGAGACTGAGATGGAAGCAATTTGAAATACACCCAGAGGATCCTGTTCTTTTTTTTTCCTAATTAAATTCTTTATCGGTACATTTTATAAACAGCTCACAATCACACTCAGCATTGGGGAATTTGTATCAGTATATGATACGAGTTGATTCTCGTTTTTACCCATATCCCAATTCTGTTCTTGTAAATTAGTTCTCATGTATTATTTTTTGTTTGTTTGTTTAGTTTGGCAGTACCAGAGATTGATCTCAGGCTCTGTGCGTCCAAGGTTGGATCGGTACCACTTGAGCTAAATCCCCAGCCCTCTTTAAGAAAAGAAAAGCTACCTTCCCAAGAGCCTAACCAATCTCAACTGGGATGTTACCAAAACTATAACTCCAGGTGCCAAAAAGCACCCTTTTATTTGATCCCTTTCAAAACTCCCTGCCTCATGTCAGCATTAAAGATAAAAGTCACAGACAACCTAAATTTAAGGCAAGAGCTGGGCTTCATGCCACATACCTGTACTCCCAGCACTTGGAAGATTGAGGCAGGAGGGTTGCCAGAAGTTCGAGGCCAGTCTGGGTTACTTAGTGAATTCAAGGCCAGACTAAACTATCTAACACGACTCTGTCTCCGAGTAAGTGAATAAATAAATATATACGTACAAACTTGAGGCAAATCATAGTTGAGTGAAATTCTTTCAAGTACCCCACATCTCGTGGCCATGTCAGTAGGGCTCTCGTGTAGTAACAGCAGGATACTTTGGAAAGTACCGCATGCCACACATTTTAGCTAAGAAGTTTCTAAACACACACCAACAAACGGGATAACACAGATGCAGCAGGCCAGTAGGGAATCAATCTACACAGGCAAATTCCAGAAGAAACAGAAAATATCAGCAAAGTCTGATAGGGTGGTGAATGCCTGTAATCCCAGTACTGGGGGGCTGAGGCAGGAGACTCTCCAACAAGGCCAGCCTGAACTACACAGCAAGACCCTGTCTCAAGAAAACAAAATTACAAAGAAAGAAAACACAAGCATATCTAAATCTAAAAAAGAAATTGAGGCAGTAATTAACAGTCCTCAAACAAATGGGGAAGCAGCTGCTTAACAACCATAATCAAACTCATACCAAAACACTGAAGAAAAGGAACACTTCTAAACTTATTCTATCAGGCCAAAATTATACTGACAATAAAGACAAAAAGACAGAAAACAACACATTATGGTTCAAATCAAGAACATCCACCCGGGAGCCTGTATGCCCTCGGAGGGAATGGGTCTAAGGCGCTGGGTTCGTTTCCAGAAGATTCCTCGACTAAACCTGCCGCGAGTGGGGGTAACCCTGAGCAGCCCAGGCTGGCCTCAGAACTCCCACTGGTGTCCCTCGTAACATCTGTACCGCCCAGAACATCTGTTCGCAGCTCTGCCCTCCTCGACCCGTTGGTTGGAGGAGTGGTGCTGTGGGGAGTGATTTTCTGTCGTGACAAGCCGCTGTGCTAGAGATCACATTGCAGAGATAAGGACAGTGCCTCCATGTCTGTGTTTGTATGTGTGAACGTCCGTGCCGGTGTTCGTCAAGCTTGCTCCACCCTAAGCATTGTCATGTAAGAACATGTTCTGTTACTGTAGATAATGTGAAAGTCACTGACGCTGCCACCTATGTGTAGATACGATTTGCCTCTGTGCCCCTTCAATTTGCCAGAAACCCTTTACATTTTTAATTAAAAGAGTGTGAGGGCTGGGGAGTTAGCTCGAGTGGTACCGTGCCAACCTTGGACGCACAAGGGCCCGAGTTAGATCCCGGTACCAAAGAAACATTTTTTAATTTAATTAAAATAATGTATTTGACATGACAAAGACACATAGCGTTGGGAACACAGGATGCCGACCTGTGAAAGAAAAGAAAGCCAGCCAGTCGCAGAAAGGGAGATGGAAGGACAAACTCACAGGACTGAAATCCTGCTCAGGGCGGTTGAGAAAGGAAGCCAGAGGGCTCCTGGGTCACAGCCCCGGCCTTGGGCGCCAGGCGCGGTGTGGACGCCTCGGCCGGGCTCCTGGGACCTGAGGGAGGCGCTGGCTTGCGCGTGGTGGCCCTGGTGACAGAACGGGCTCCCGTCCCTCTGCCTTCTCAGCGGGAAGAGGAGCGAGCCAGTGGGGTGCCGACAGACCAGGGCTTCAGAGAAGCTGAAAGGGGTGCCCCGGGCCCGTGGGAATTGGGGAGCCAAGGGTGCTGCTCTAGGGGCCCGAGCGGGAGCACGGAGAGGACTGTGCCCGGGGCCTGTGTGAAGCACCGGCACAGGGGACGCCAGGACCCCGGGAGAAGAAGAGACCAGGCCAAGCCAGACTCCCGTTCCTTCCGCACACAGCGGGGGCGGGGCGGGAGCATTGCCCTTAAGGGAACTCCCGCTGTCTGCCCACACCGTGGCAGGTACCCACCGGGAGCTCCCTGAGCCCTGCTGGGATTTATTTACTCTGCAGAGAAAGGAGTGGTGAGAGGCCCTGGGGGAACTCGGTGGAGAGAGCGAGGAGGCGCAGGGCCAATGGCGCCGCGCCCGCCCCTCCCCCCGTTAACCGAGCAGCATCCCCCGCAGAAGGCCCGGCGGCCGCTGCCGGGGCCCAGCTCGCTCCGGTGCCGCGCGGCGCCTTCCCGACGGACGGACTCTGCTCCGGCAGGGGGTCGGGCAAGCCACCAAGGCGGGGCCCGCGACGCGGCGCAGACCGCAGTACCGACGGGACTGCGAGACCGCTTTGTTTCTGCGCTTTTGAGCCGGATAAAATCTGGTGTCGTGTTTATTTTTGTTTTTTCCTTCTCTCTCTTGTGCCTTCTTTTTCTTCTCCTTTTCACTCCCTCGTCTGTTCGCTCTTTCTTCGCCCCTTTCATATCCAATTCTCTTCCTTCACTCCCCTCATTTTATTAGACATAGATAAGAGTGCAAATCCTAAATGCAAATAAGAACTAAGTCGGGCCTTAATTTAAATAGTACCTTTCATGCCCAAATCCCTGCAACTCCAAAGTCATGCGCAGAGGACCCGGACATAAACTACTAGCAATTTATTACTCAAGGTCCTTGGTACCTCTGTTCTTCAGAGGTTTTGCTTCTGTTTTAAATTGTGAATGGATATTAAACTTTGTCAAATGCTTGTTCCATCTGTTGAGATGACCGTGTGATTTTTGTCCTTGTTCCTATATTATACTTATTAATTACATATTTTAAACCTTTTTTTTTTTTTTTTTGAGACAGGGTCTCGCTTTGTAGTTCAGGCTGGCCCTGAGCTCACTATGTAGTCCAGGCAAGCCTGGAACTCAGCAATCCTCCTGCCTCTGCCTCCCAAGTGCTGGGATTACAGGCGTGAGCCACCACACCCGATTTTAAACCATTTTTATATCCCAGAAATGAAGCCTACCGGGTGATGATATATGATCTTCTTGATGATTTGATGTATTCTATCTGCTGGTATCTTTTTTTTTTTTCTGTTCTTTTCTTTTTTGGGGGTCAGGGTCTCACTTTGTAGTTCAGCCTGGTCCTGAGCTCACTGTGTAGCCCAGGCAAGCCTGGAACTCAGCAATCCTCCTGCTTCTGCCTCCTGAGTGCTGGGATTACAGGCGTGCACCACCATGCCCGGTATTGCTGTATGTGGTTAGGGGGATCAAACCAGGGACTTGGTGGCTAGACAGATGCTGGAACCACTGAGCTAAATCTCTGGCCTTATCTGCTGGTATCTTGTAGGGGATATTATGTCTACATTTATTAAAAGATTGGACCACGCTTTTCTCTTTTAGTTGACTCCTTGTCTGGTTTTAGAATCAAGGAATTGCTAGCTCCCAGGAATGAGTTAAGCAGCACTCACTCCCTATAATTTATCGAAGACAACACAATGGGAACAGGGACGTAGCTCAGTGGCACTGCACCTGCCTAGCAAGCACAAAGTCCTGAGTTCAATTCCCAGTACTGCCAAAGATAAATGAATGAATAAATAAATAAATATGATACAGGGTTCACTCTGGCGACTACTGAAGTTCTCACCTCCCTCACGGTGCTGGATCCAGTAACGGCCCCACTGTCAGCACCAAGCACCCTGCCCAGCGCCCTACCCTCTCTGGTCCTAAACAAATCACAGGACACTGTGTGCTTCGAGCACCTATCGCCCATTCTTGGACCAAAAAGGACAGTGGCCTCTACGGTTCCAAAACTGACTCATCCCCAACTTTCACTCACTTCCTGTTATTTTTCTATTTATTTATTTTGACAATGGGTCTCACTGTGTAGCACAGGCTGGGCTCAGAACTACAGCAGTTCTCCTGCTAAGCCTCTCAGGTACTGCAGTTACATTCATCTGTCACCACGTGCAGCTAATTATGTTCCTTTTTTTATTATTTTGCCAATTTTTTTATATTACTGACCAGACATAAGTTGAAATAAGGACCTTGAACATCCTCACCTTTTTACAATGCAAAAGGATCGAGCTATGTGATCACTCTTGAGCTCCAGTTAGACAACCTCCTCCGCAGTCTACGAGGCCCGGATCTTGACCTGACACTAACCTAAAACTCTGACCCTAACCCTGAAGCTAATTCACTAACCCTATCCCTGACTTTAGCCCCTAAACCTATAACCCTAATTCTGATCCTAGCTCCAACCCTAACCCCAGCCTTAGCCATAACCCAGCGGAATCCCTAACCCCGACCCTGGCTCTAACCCTAACCATGACTGTTATGCTCACTATTGGGACGTTCCCCCAAACCCTCAAAGTGCCCCTAGGTGGGGCTTTACAGAGGTGGCTGGATCTAAACTGTGTGAATATAGAGTAAGGGTGTGTGATAACTAAACGAGTCCATTCATTGGTTTATCATCGCTCTGAGTGTGGATAATGGCAAGGCCCACCCTGGGCGTGGGCGCTGCCACCCCATAGGCTGGGAGCCCGGATGGGATAAGAGCCTAGAAGGCTGCTGCTTGCTGCCTGTCCCGTCCGGTACCCTTTCTTCTCTGCTGTGCAGTCCTGCCTTGGAGCCAGCCAGCTGTGGACTGAAACTACCAAGTTCCAGCTAAAATAACCCTTTCTCCTTTTACTTGTGGGTACAGAGGAAAAACAGGCAGAGAGAGCACATGTGAAACATCTCACCTGGGCTTCCCTGCTCAGGAACAACTATTAGGGGCCACTCGGGTACACAGGAGCCTCTGGGGACTGCAGGACCCTCAGCTTCTGAAAGCTCGTTTTCCAAATCCTTTCACAAAGAGACTTGATTAGCCAGCCACGGTGGTGCGTTCCTGCGCTCCAGCGCTCAAAAGGCTGAGGGTCACCTCAAGTTCGAGGCCAGCCTAGGCTGTGCAGTGAGCTCAAGGCCAGCTGCACAGTGAGCTACACAGCGAGTCTGTCTCAGTGAATGAAAGAGAGGGAAACAAGGCCCACCTGTTACTAGACGGAGGGTCCCACAGGCCTGCTCTCCAGGTTTCTGGTGTCCCAGACAAAGAACTGGACAAGACACGCACCAAAGGAAGCCGAGGCCTACGTTCGCTGAAGATGGAAAAGAGATGCACTCCCCAGGGTGAGAGGAGGCCAGCCCTGCAGATAAGGGAAAGGTTTCCTCTGTATCCAGAACGCCCAGGTTGGCGTCCCTATCTTGCAAATAAACCTTTGGGACCTTCATCGGGTCAAAAATTCTTGGGCACTTGCCACCTTTAAACTGCCCCACGGAAAGACTTCCAAGACTGCTGGCCAGATGCAAATGAGGGACTGGAAGCATCTCTGGTCCTGCAAACAGTGCCAGATGCCAAAGAAGGACTGAAAATAGCACTTTTCTGATTGACCCTCCGTGTTCCGAAGCTGGGGAGTCATTGTGGGTCCTGTGCTGTGTGCATGTTCCCTCTTTTTAGAAAACATCTTGCTCAGCTTGTTAGCCATGGGTTTTTATGACCTTTCACATATTGCACTCAATTAGTTGTCCAGCTTGCCACAGCGCTAACCCCCTCCCCCCTACTTGTGGCCCGAGGTACCTGCAAGCTGCCCAGGGGAATAACCAGGGCCTGAGAGCAGCACAGCGCCAGAGACCCTGCAGTGGGACAGGACTCAGGCACCTGTGGAGGAGATTCGAGGAAGGGTGAGAGCAGCTCACTGCAGACCGAGCCACAGTTCGGACCTTGAATCGGTCATTTTGCTTTTCTGAGACAGGGTCTTTCTATGTAGCCCAGGCTGGCCTCCAACTCACAGCAAACCTCCTGCCTCGGCCTCCTGAGTGCTGGAATTATAGGTATGCACTACCCCACCCAGGAAGTCCTCGGGGAGTAAAGCAAAGGTAACAGTGAGTCATAAGAGTCTCCAGTCTGGGGCAGGGCGAGGCTGTACACAGGAGAAGGGCCTTGGCCCCAGAGTCAGTTTGGTCTTCCTGTCTGCAGGAAGGGAAAGTCACTTTCGATAAAACTGCATGATGCAGGCCCAGGACAAATGTGCCACACACCTGCACACCCAGGCTGAGGGTCTGCAGAGGAAGGTGCTTCCTTCCAGAGATAACCACTGGACAAAGCTGCCCTTTCAAACCAGAGCTGAGGCAGGAAGAGAGGGAAATTCCTTACGCACACTGCACACCAGGGATGTTACAGCTCCAATACAGACGTCCTCAAGTGTGGACCTCTTGTACTAACAGACTTTTACCTCCATACAAATACACATCTGAACAGGGAGAAGTGGCGAACACCTATCATCCGAGTACTCGGGAGGCTGAGGCAGGAGGATCCCTGAACATCTGAGGCCAGTCTGGACTGTGCGACCCAACTTCATCTCCAAAACAATAAAAATAAATTCAGTTCCCAGGCCAGAGAGAAACCTAGGACTTGAGGCAGCGCTGGGTTCTAGAAAGGTGGGTCCTCTGGTCTCCCTGTATGTGGCCTGCGTCTCTGTCCCCTCCGCCCCTCCCTTGTCTCTTCTTGGCTCCTTTCCTGGTTTCCTCCAACCCCTGTGTCTGCCAAGGTGAAAGCAAGATGGGGGTGTGTGCGTCCGCACACATGGTTAGGCGTGTCATGGCTCTGTGCATCTGCTGGTGCGGAAGGGCTGTGGGTGTGGGTGCGCATGGGCATCGTGGGCGTGGATGTGTCCACACAAGCGTACCAGGCAAGGAAGGAGTGTGCTCCTTCCTCTGGAGAGCAACCCCTAGGTCCTAATTTTCCTGCATCAGGAACAATGTAAAATGTAGTCTTGCTAGGTAGATCTGGCCAGCCTTGAATTCACTCGGTAGCACCGGGTGGCCTCAAATTCACTGGATCCTCCTGCCTCAGCTTCCTGAGTACTCCCGCCCTCGGCTCTTCCTCTTTCAAAGATTACAAATTAAAGTGATGGCAAATGTCTCATTAAAATCCACACACCCTCGGTGAAGACCCAGTCCAGCCCAGGGAGGGCAGAGGGGCCATTCCTGCAGGCCGAGGGGTGGCAGTGGAGGCCGCCCTATCTGTGCTCTTTGGTTACCCAGCAGAAAAAGGACTAAGTTAGGCAGGAGGTTCAGGGGGGGAGTAGATGCCCCAGATGTCTGGTGCCTCAGTGGAGCTACCCAACCTGTGGCCTCAGATCTGTAGACAGAAACTACACGGGGCAGAACAATAAGGCTGCCAGTCAGGAGGCCCCGTGCCAGCTACCCTCCTAGCTGCCCTCCCTGCACTTATCTGAGCCATACCTGCCTGCCAGACACCAAGCCCTTTCCTTGGCCTCTTCCCCAGACTGAAGTCCAAATTTCCCCCCAGTGCCTCATCTTCAAACTTAATGTTATCAATTAGCAAAGTAGATTGAGACAAAGGATTTTTTCTTTCTTAAGGCAAAGTGTCTCTGTGTAGCCAAGGCTGGCCTCAAACTTGCAGCAATCCTCCTGCCTCAGCCTCCCAAATTCTGGTTTAATAGGCATGCACTACCATCCCCGGCTGAACAAAAGACATCTTTAGTGAGGAAAAACCAGAATATTTATTTCTTGGGCTGCCATAACTAAGGACTGCAAACTGTGGGGTCTAAAACAGAAATTCATTATCAGCTCTGGAGGCCAGAATGCGGAAGCCAAGGTGTCCACCGCTGAGCAGACTTTGGGGAGGCCCCACCTTGTCTTCTCACTTCTTCTGCTGTACTGTGTCTTGCAGTGTCATAAAAACCCTTAGCCAGTGCATTCATGAAAGTAAGGTACAGAGACGTGGAGCAGGGCCATGGAAGGAAAAGGCCGTGTCAACTCCAGTCATGCCTGGGTGCAAGGGGGAATTTATGGCCAAGGCTGGGTATGGTGGTGTACACCTGTCATCCCAGCACTCAGGAGGCTGAGGCAAGAGAATCACAAGTTCGAGGCCAACTTGGGGTACAAAGTGAGAACCTGTCTGGGAAAAAAAAAATGTACAGCCAAGGAGTGAGGAGGTGGGGACTGTAGGAACCACAGTGTGGGTGGTGCCGGCTCCACAAGCCTGAGAGGACTCCAGCTGAAGCCAGGCCTGGAGGTCAGGTGTCACACCAGGAGCACAGGAGCTCAGGAACTAATCAGAACCTGGCATGGTCGGACTCTGGGAGAGGTCTTCCCCCGAGCTGACTTAGTAACAGGCCCGGAAGGGCTCCAGAGCCTGAGCAGTTTAGACAGATTCTGTCAGTCCCACTCTTGTTCAGTAAAAGAGGTGACATTCTCTTTCCCCTGTGTAACACAAGTCCTTTCTCACTTGGTCACCTGCTGGGACTTAGTAGAAGAGGGTATCTGCCGCATGGTGCCAGCAGTTAGGCATTTGTTTTTTATTATTTTTTGAGACATGGTCTCGCTTTGCAGTTCAGGCTGGCCCTGAGCTCACTATGTAGCCCAGGCAAGCCTCTAACTCAGCAATCCTCCTGCCTCTGCCTCCAAGTACTGGGATTACAGGTTTGAGCCACCACATCTGCACTGTGGTGTGTGATACTGATTGCTGGTGGGCATGAGCCACCACGCCCGGTATTGTTATATGTAGTTACCTGGATGGAACCAGGGACCTTGTGCTTGCTAGGCAGGTGCTGGAACCAATGAGCTAAATCTCCCGCCTCCTTGTTTTGTTTCTTGAGACAGGGTCTCCCTATGTAACCCAGGCTAGCCCTGAACTCCCAATGATCCTCCTGCCTCAGCCTCCTGAGTGCTGGGATGATAGGTATGTAGCCCCACACCAGGCAGCATTTAAGATATTTAATGAGGAATTTCTGTGGAAATAAGGAAACGGTCTCTTATTGTAACTGGTCTCTTATTGTACCCATCTGAACAGCCCTGACACTGGAGTCTGGTGACCTTGTGACTCTACCCTACTCCCCTCTCCCCACCACAGCACCCTGGAGCGGGAGGTGCTGGAGTGTGGCTCCTGACTCTGAGGACCCTGTCACCCCTCTGCTGCTTCCTGGGAGACCCCGCTCCTTAGCCACAAGAGCCTCGCAGAGGCTTCCTGCTCAGGAACTGCCCTCATAGTCCATGAGGCCACAGTGCTGGGGCCTAGCACGGCAGCACTCTGCGGTCACCTCTCAGTGTCCCTCAGCACCTCGGCCCCCTGCAGGGCTCCTGGGCAGTCCCCAAATGCTCCATCAGCCCCCTTAAGCCTGACCCACACACCTACGAGGTAAATAGGCAGGTTCAGCTAGGTGCAGTGGCACATATCTGTCATCCCAGCACTTGGGAGGCTGAAACAGGAGATTCTGAGAATTCAAGGCCAGCCTGAGCTACATAGTGAGTTCAAGGCCAGTCTGGACTATAGTAAGTCTCTGAGTTGCAAACATCTGGATTTCAAACTTCAACAGATTCAACTTCAACTTCAACCACACTGTGTATGGTCGGATTATGAAGGAATCAGACTCATGAACATTGTCCCAGAATGGAACACATTTATAAACTGGGGACTTACACAGTGAGACCTTGTCTCATATGAAAGAGAAAAGAGAGAAAAAAACAAAAAGAGTGGAAAGAAAGAAAAAAGGAAGGAAGGAAAGAGAGAGAGAAAGAAAGAAAGAAAGAGAGAGAGAAGGAAAGAAAGAAAGAAAGAAAGAAAGAAAGAAAGAAAGAAAAAGAAAGAAACAAAGAAAAGAAAGAAACAAAGAAAAGAAAGAAAGAAAAAAAGGAGAGAGGGAGAGAAAGAAAAGAAGGAAGGAAAGAAGGAAGGGAGGGAGGGCGGGAGGGAGAAAAGAAAGCAATCAGGTATCAGGTGCAGGAAAAAAACAGCCTTTACTTTTAAATCAATCACATCAAAGAGGCACTTGGTAAAAAATTCAGTTTATGTCACACCCACCCACTCGACGCCTAAGCCTTAAAAGTTCTGGCATAGTCAGGGGCGCCAACCCCTGGCACCTGCCTCAGAAGTGTGGCCAAGGGCTGCAGTCTGCACGCCAGTGGGAGGGTCAGGGCACAGGCTCCCCGTGGACCTTGGTGTGCTGCACCAGTGGACGTGGCCACGCTCACCTCCGCGCTCCCCAGCCCCGGGCTGTCACGCAGGGCGCAGGGCGCAGGCCGCCCCTGGTGCTCTGCGACTATCCGGAATCCCACAGGCACATCACAGCCCGCGGAGCAGCTTCAGTCCATTCCCACGGCCCCACGGAAGCTGGAGGGCTGGCCAGCGCTGACCCAGCCCAGAATGCGTGGGGCGGGGGGCTCCGCTCCTCACTAGGTCCGCCCGCAGCCACACTGCCCACTGCGAGGGCCGAGGGACCACGAGCAAGCCGGCCTGCGGCTCCGGCTCAGGACGAGGACACCGGGAACCTGTAGTGGTTGTGCTCGGCCTCGCCAAGCGTCAGCGTCAGCGACAGGCTGGGCTTGCGCGCCACCTCCGCCCCCTCCTCTTCTTCCAGGCAGGGCCGGGGCGGCCGGGCTTTGAAAAAGTCTGAGATGTAACGAACCTGAGGGAGAAAAGGAGACTGGTCAGATGGGCAGCCTGGACGGCGGCCACGGGCACGGACAGGAGGGAGGGGACTGCGGCAGGACCAAGGACCACGGAGCCTGGATAGGGTCCCAGGAAGCAGCAGACCCCGCGGGGCTTCCCGGCCAGGGTGGGGCGGTCCAGGGGCTCACAGTGAGGCCGGCCACTAGCGCCCCCTGCAGGAGGCCGACGAAGACGTCGCTCCAGTGGTGTTTGTAGTCAGACACGCGCGTGTAGCCCACGTAGAAGGCGAAGGACACCAAGAAGAACTGGACCGTGGGCCGCAGCAGTCGCGCCCACTTCCAGCAGAGCCGAGCCTGCACGTAGAGCTGGGATAGGCAGGGCGTCAGCCTGGAAGGGCCTCGCTCTGTCCACCCGTCCATGTGCACACAGCACTGACCCCCCCAGCCCTACCCCACTCCCGAGGCCGAAGAAAGGGTGTAGCCTGCCCGGACTCCCAACAAGCATCGTGACAGACTCACCGCCAAGAACATCATGCAGTACATCCCAAAGGAGGAGTGTCCCGAGTAGAAGGACAGCCTGGGAGGCAGTGCACGGGTCAGAGGGGACGGCCGGACCCCGGGCCACCCCACCCCCGCCCCGCGCTCTCCCCACACTGGCTCCAGCCTCTCCTCCCGTGAAGTGGGGCCGCAGCCTGCACCCACCGGGCCTCGGTGACGTTGGCGGGGCTGCCCCTGCACACGTCCAGCAGCACGTAGCCCGAGCAGTTGACCCGGCTCCAGTCGGGGTCACAGACAGCCAGGAAGCTGGGGCGCAGGCGGCCGATCATGTACTTGGCCAGGTCAGTCAGCGACTGGCTGACGGCCGCCCCAAACAGGAAGGTCCCCAGCACCTTGTAGATGGCGGCCACGTAGTTGTTGAAGTCAGAATGCGAGTAGAGGCGGTCTGTGTAGACGAGGTAGGCCTCCCCCATTGAGACCTGCCCGAGGCGCGAGTGAGGGGCCGCAGCCGAGGTCCCCAGTTCTCAGGGCAGGGCAGACCCCCAGCGCGTTTCCTCCTCCTCCCCTCAGAGCGGGCCCTGTCCCGACCCCTCCCGCCTTACCAGGACCACAGTGGCCGTAATTGTGACGCCAGCCATGAGCCCGTGCGTGATGGTGTCTGGGCGGTAGGGGTAGCGGATGGAGTCGTCCCCACAGTAAAACCCCCGCTTGTATGGGGTGTTCACCAGCGTCAGGACGGCAAAGGGCAGAGCGGCTGCGGCAGAGGCCGGGGCAGGATTGGGTCTCACCAGCTGCACCTTGATACCCAAACGTCTGCCCCTGACCCCAGAGCCCGCGCCTCTGGCATCTGAGCCACCCCCATCAGGGCTTCTCTGGTGGCAGATGGGCGGCAGCTGCACCCTGAAAACCCCCTCTAGATCCCCCAGCACTGCAGATCAGCCAGACTCCACGCCGGGCCGCTGCGGCAGCGCCACCCGGCCTGCTGGCACACAGCCTGAGCCCCGCCTCTCAGTGCCAGAGCAGGACTCAGCCCTGCCGCAGGGCCTGCGCTCACGACTGCGCTGCACGCCGCCCACGCTGACCTCCTCTGTCACCCGACTGCTCGTCCCCGGCCACGGCCACACAGGGAGAAACCGCCCCTCTTCACATCTCCAGTCCCCCGTGGAATTACGGCCACGCGAGCGACCCTGACTCACTTCTCCCAGCACATGTACGACCAGAGGCACCGAGGTGTCCAGGGCCGGGCGCTGGCCGTGGGCAGGACCTTGGTGCTCAGCGCGTGTCCCTTCAGTCACCTCCACGCCAGGTCTTAAACCACACAGCAACTACACCAGGAGGCTCGGGCCCAGCCCAGGGACACCTCTCAAGTGACACCAACCACATTGTGAGGGCGTCACCAGCGCCAGCACCAGCAGGAGCTCCGGGCACACTGGGTGAGGGTGGCGGCAGGCAGGAGCCCACCGTGAGCACAGGAGGCCACGACAGCCACCGGGCCTCCTGGCTGAGCCAGCCTGCGGGCCTGCCGCAGGGTCGAGCAGAGAGCAGGGAATAAGCAGAAAGGGAAGGAGCAGGGCGGGGAGGGGCCAGGCTTTAGGCTGCGGAGGATGGAGGGAGGAGGCAGTGGAAGGGAAGGGAGAGAGCCAGGGGCCGGAGGAAGAACAGGCCGAGGCAGCCTTAGGCGGCCGGAGGGGCCCGGTGCAGGTCAGGGACCTCTGTCAGCCCTGCTGCCCTCACCATCAGTGCGGTCTCACGCTGGTCCTCGGGTGCCACCTGCCTCCCTGCCTGGTACCTTACAGGGTAAACTGAGAGGCCCCCGTGGGAACAAGAGCTGGGTTCATGCAGGCCCAGTCCCTCTGCTCTGCCCAGAAAGCTGTCCCCATCAGAGCCGGCAGGTGCCTGGTCTTCATTTCAGTAGCTCCAGAGGGCCCTGGCCTCACAACTCCTGTCGCCTCCTAGGACCTCACGGCCTGAAGTGCTCAAGAGCTCCGTTTCTAGGACGAACACCCATCTGCCCTGGACACCACCATGCGCACACAGCCAGCTGCAACCTCGGCTGTGCTGTGTGATTTCCACCAGGTGGCTCAGTCTCTCTGGGCCCACCTAGGCTATTTGGAAGGAAAGGTAAATGATCTGCCTGCGGCTTGGTGCCAGTATACAGTCAGCGCCACATAAATATTGAAGTAAACAACATGTGCGCTGAGAAAAAGCCACCCAAAGCTGGCAGACATCCAACAAGGACCTGCTGCCGTCCCCTGGCCCACCCCAGAAGGGTTTCCTCTGAGACTCGCAGGTGGGCCTGGCCTCTCCCTCGGGGAAACCGGAGGGAACTGGGCATGAGGCCCCCAGCCATCAGGCAGAGTTCGGGGCCACTGTGCGCTGGCGCAGTAAACATTCGGCCTTTGTCCCAGGCCGGGGGAGGGTAGGGGCCTAGGCGCACCCTCTTCGAGCCCAGCCTGAGCTCAGCGCAAACCGGCCCGGCAGGTTTGGTCCGTGCGCCCCGGGCCAGATCCCCACAGCTCCAGCTCTGCACCCGCCGGCCCCAGGGCGCCAGGGCGCTGCTCTCAGGCGGGCCAGGCTCGCAGTCCCTGGGGACGCAGGCCGGGGTGGGAGGGCGCGGGGAGCACAGGACAGCGCCGCCTCGCCCAGGTGAGTCACTGGCGCCGGTCTGGAGACCTCCTGCGCAGGACGAGGTGCTGGGACCCCGCTGGGGCAGGGCGGAGGGGCAGGGCTGGGCAGGGTCCCGGAGGCCAGGCTCGCAGCTGCCCCGGGGGGCGTGGCCAGGAGGGTCCCAAGGGTCCCGGCGCTCACCGATCAGCAGGCACAGCACGTCGAGCAGCACGAAGACCCACCTCCGCTCCATGCCGCCGCCAGCCGCCGCCAGCTGCCACCCCGCACCCGCCCTCCAGCCCGGCCAGCGTCCCGGCCGGCCAGGCCGCGGGGTCACATGGCCGCCACCGGGGGACAGGGGCGGGGCGGCCTTGGAGCTGGGGAGGGCGGGGCGGCTCCCCGGGGCAGGGAAGGGGCAGGGAAGGGCGTGCAGAGGGGGAGGGCAAGCCAGGGGAGAGGAGGGAAGGGGCGGTTTAAAAGTAGGGTGGGGAGAGAGGAGGGGCGGTCCCCAGTGAGGGGGCGGGCAGAGGGAGGGAGGGTGCACCTGAGCCCCGAGGGAAGAGCGCAGGGACAGCCTGCGAAGGGCGGGGCGGGCCGGCTGCAGCCGCCTGGGCGCGGAGCGGGCGAGGGTCCGGACTGGAGCAGCCCCGGCAGCTGCGACGCGACCTGGAGCTCGCGCGCGGGGCAGTCCGCAGACGGCGACGGAGCCCGCAGGTGCGTGTCGTATCGTCCTCTTCGCACGGGACACCCCATCGCCGTGGAAAACAGACGCGCATGGCTCCGCGGAGGGAGCGCTTCCTCCCAAAGCTGGGGTGCTCGCGTCGGGAAGGACCCTGCATCCCGCCGGGTCGAGAAACCCGTGTCCTCTGAGCCACTGGACCTTCTGGCGGGACACCGGCGTGGTGTGGAGCGACAGGACCTGGGTTCAAACGAGTCTGGCCCCGGAGGCCACTGCCTTTGGCTGCCTAAACCGTACCTATCGGCACCGTCCCTGGACCCAACAATCCCCAGCAGATGGGTCTGGGGCTGTAAGGCTTGCGTGGACAGGGCCACCTGTGGTGCGGAGCAGAGGGGACAGGAGGGCCCTGCAGAGATGTGCCCCGTGGAAGGCCTGGCCACTGCCCCTCCTCCCACCTGTGGCACCACCCTAAGTCCAGAGGGCGCTCAGTACTTCCTGCTAAAAGGGTGCGACCTTGCATCCAGGCACCCGGGACAGTTCCTTATTGAGCACCTACTGAGTGCAGGGTGCGGAGCCCTGCAGGGGGCAGGCAGAGCAGGGAAGGGCCAGGGAGACTCCCTGGAAAGGAGTTATGGGTGAGGCTGGTCAGGATATGGGTCAGTCTTTAAATCCCGGAGCAGAGTCAGGATTAAAACCTGTGGGGGCAGCAAAAATCAAGATTAGTTAGGATTGGGGTCAAGGTTCCTGTCCCTGGGCCTCCACACCATGAGGAGGTCCTGTCTGCTCCTTGTGGAGTGCCCACAGCCAGGGGCACTAGGCAGAAAGCCAGGACACCCACTGCAGGTGGCAAAGCCAGAGGGGGCTGGGCTTTGCTTAAATTCCTCAGGGTCAGAAGCAACTCCTCAGGCTGCGCTTGTCCGGAGCAGTGGGACTAGAGGTTCAGCTCTGCCCCTTAATGCCCCGTCTTGACCGGGTAGGCCCAGAGAATGTATAGAGGGGCCTGGCACACAGGAGGTGCCAACTAAGTGCAGGCACTATTCCACCTTTACTCTCCTCACTTCTTACTGGTCCCAGAGAGGTGAAGCTTGTTGTCAAGGTTAGGTTCAGGGCTGGGAGCCCCCAGCTTAGCTCAAGCACCCCATCAGCGCTCCTATGAACTAGTCGGGCTCAGAGAGGGTGTGGGAAGACACTGGGCACACCCCAAAGGCTGGGATCACGGCCTTCCCACTCTGGGTGCAGCACCCATGAAGCTGGAACCCCAGAACTGCAGGCTGCCTGGACTGCAGTCCTCGATGCACCTCTGAATTTAGGGTGTACCTCCTCAGCCGGAGGGGGGGACCCCAGGGTGCAGGAGCCCCCATCCTGGGTGGTCATACTCAACTCTTGTAGGACTACAGGACTGTGCCCCACACACAAGGCTCACCTGCAAGCCTAGCACCACCTACCTGGCTGTGTATTCATCCTGTCTGCAGGCTGCCACCAGGAGGGTACGGCCTGCCACAGCGAGGTGGCAGGTGTTCCACCAACACCACCTGGTGAATTCTAACCCGTCTGCCCAGGTGCCACCCATACTGCACACCCTACTCTATAGGACCAGGGCAGGTGGGCACAGGTTTCCCCTCTCTGGGACACAGGCAAAGACCCCCTAGGAGCGAGCCTTCCCAGACACCCGGGAACTCATAAGGGTCCAGGCTGGCTAGCGCGCCTCACATCTGAAGTGTCAGTAGCCCTCTGTGCGGGCCCAGGATTTAGCAGATGGAACGCAGGTCACTCAGCAGGGTTTCGATCACAGGCAACCACCCATCTTTTAGTATGTCTCAAATATTGCATGATGTTTATCTGTATTAAAATATCTGTCAAAAAATATGTCATTAGAATCTAACTGGCCATCCCGGATCTTACCTGGCCACCCTACCCAGGAGCTACAAAGCAGGAAGACAAACACCCTGCCCAAGTGAACAGTCGCCAGGACAACAGGGTCAGGACTAGATGGACCCAGATGTTCCACTCCAGAGTCCGGGCGCCAGCGCAGCCTGGCCCATCTCTGGGCCGCTCCCTCCCTCCCTCTTCTCACCCCAGGAGGCTTCCCGGCCCCACACAGCCCCGGAGATACAGATCACAGAAGGCCTCCCCGTGAAGAGGCAGGGCCGCCTTTCAGCAAGACCCTCAGGGAGCGGAGGCAGAGGCTACGCGGAGGGCGGCTCTAGGGTGCCGGGGTCCGGTGGGGCAGCACAGCTGGAAGGTGCGGAGGCACTGAGGGTCCAGCTCAAACCTGGACCTGAGTTGGACCCAAGGGCACAGCGCAGCCTCCCTCAGGCCCAAGGGGCGGCAGCTGCCCCTGGGAGACCCACCGCATTCCCCTCTCTGAAGCACAGCTCTGCTGTAGCCCAGAACCCACTAGGACCCCAACGGCCCCCAAGTTCCCAAACCCCCCGCTCAGAGGTGCTCACTGGCCTGGACCCAGCCGTGGCACTCACCCACACACGGCTGTGGCACCTGGCTGCTCATGCTTCTGGGCTCTTGCCCCTCTGCCCAATGCCACTTGCACCACTCGAGCCCATAATCACCCACTCGGAAGGCAGAGGCAGAACTGTCACAAATTAAGGCCATCCTGGGCTACACAGTGAGTTCAAAGTCAGCCTGAACTACCCGGTGAGACCCTATCTCAAGAAACAAACAGGAGAAAACCCTCTGCCCCACGTGAGACCCAAGAAATCTCATCCAAGGGCTTCTATTTAAACTGCTGGGCAAAATTCACATCTGCCACAGGGAAGGACTGCGGACAGGGAACGGGCCTGACATTTCCAGGCCACATGGGAGCTTCTGGAGGTCACTGCGAATGAGCCCAGGAGGCAGCCACAAAGCAGCACAGGGCCCCTGAAGCCGCATTCCAATGTGGGACAGGAAAGGCAACGAGGACCAGAGAATCCATACCATCCAGACCAACAGTTAAATGACTCAAACAGCAATACTGAAAACAGGAAACCAGCAGCAGCTTGTAGCAATGATTATAAAGCAGTTAAAGAATATAAAAGATGGAGCCAGCAGGGTGTTACATGCCTGTCATCTCGGCTACAACTTGGGAGGCTGAGGCAGGAGGGTCACCCTGTCTCAAAATGATAAAACACGAGGGGCAAGGATGCCGCTCTGGTGCAACACCAGCCTGGCAAGTGCAAGGACCGGTGTTTGACCCCAGGTACCACAACAGAAGTGGGGGGGGGCTGAGGATGTAGCTCAGTGTGAAGGCCTTGGGTTCAGTGCTCAGCAAGGGCAAAAGGGAGATGAAACAATTGAGAATTCTAGCAAGGAAATAATAAAGAAAATAGGTATAAATGCTAAATATAAAATACACACTATGTGGACTAAAGGCTCTATAGGTGGGCTAGGGAGTAGCCTGGATCAAGCAGCTTAGTCCCCAGAAATGACCCAGACAGAAGCGGAGGGCAGAATGCAACCCCTGGGGTGAGATCTGATCTGAGGCCCGGGAGGAGCAGGAATGAGGCTCATTGAGCGCCAGACTCAAAGAAAACCTTCAGAGACAGAGGATGCCAGACTGCAAATAAACAGGCCTGGGAGGTCTTCCGAATGACTGAAGACAGGTCCGAGAGAAGCTTGTGCGTGGACTGTAAAAACACGGACATGAGGGCTGGAGGGTTAGCTCAGTGGTTCTGGCGCCTGCCTTGCAAGCACAAGGTCCTGAGTTCGATCCCCGGTAACCACATATAATGCTGGGCGTGGAGACACACCCACCAACAATCAACATTGCATACCACAATGCCGGACGTGGTGGCTCACACCTGTCATCCCAGCACTCGGGAGGCAGGGACAGGAGGATTGCTGAGTTCGCGGCGGCTTGCCTGGGCACCATAGTGAGCTCAGGGCCAGCCTGAACTACAACGCGAGACCCTGTCTCCAAAAGCAAAAAAAAACATGGATATGACCAAGATGCCCTCCTGTCGGGGTCAGTCCACACCCCTGAGTATGAGTGGTTGAGAAGTGAGCCATCAGCCTCAGGCACTGCAGACAGGGCAACGGGCCTGAAATTTCCAGGCTACATGGGAGCTTCTGGAGGTCACCGTGGCACTCACCCACACACAGCACACGTGCAGGACACCTTGGCACCTACAGAGGCAGCGGCTTCGTGGCCTCGCCAGGTGCTTCCTGCGTGGCCCTCCGAAGCCGAGGTGGAGACGACTGCTGTGAAAGCAGCCAGGTAAGACCCAGCCAGCTGCAGAGCTGCTCTCGGAGCTGGTGACAGCTTAGACACGCAGTGTCCTCAGCAAGCCGGGAGCTGGGAGCTCAGTCCCACTCAGTCCCGGGCAGCAGGCTCCAGAGGGGCCGCTGCTGAGTTCGCAACTGTGCTGTGAGGTGGGTGGCTGGGTTGTGGGGACACAGGGCACCTCAGAAAGGTGGGTGGTGCCCAGCTTCTCCTCCAGGTCTGTCTCTCAGGGCTTGCAGGTTGTCAGATGCACAGCTGGGCTCCCCCTCACCCCAGTCCAGAGCCACAGAACTGGCTGGCCACGGATGGGAACCATCATAGCGAAAATACTCCTTTCCTCCCAAGGCCTCGCCCGGGAACTTGGTCAGGGCGTGGAAGGTTGCGCAGCCATTCCACACAGACCGAGAGCACCAAGCTCTGTGTTGCAGCTGAGCCTGAATCCACCAGACCTGGCACCCTGCTCTCAGGGAGGCCCTGCCCTGGCCTGCCCGCCGGCCCCGCCTGCCTGCACCTGCCCAGGCTGTGGACAGAGCAGCTCGGCCTCAAGGGGTCGGCTCCACATCCAGTGCTGCGTTCCTGGCGCTGCCCCTCCACCAGTCCCTGGCCACCCGCTGTGCTCAGGCAGCAGACGACAGGCACTGCCCTGCTCCTGGGCCCACCTCACCCACCAAGAGGCACCTGGGCTTCAAATCAAGTTTAATAAATAAAACAGCGAAGGGGCAAAGGCAGTTTCACTTCACAGTGTGGTCTTTGGGGCGAGGGACAGTTGAGTCCAGTGCAGATGGCTCCAGTCAGCACCGCGCTGCCGACCCCCGGGCCAGCTGCCTGCCAGGGCCCCCACTCCGCCTTGTAAACACCAACAGAAACAGAACAGGAGGCCGGTGAGAGGACAAGGACCCCAGTCGCCTTGCCGGGCCGCCTCCAACAGAACGAGGACAGCAGGCCAGGGTTGGGCTGGCATCCAGCCCGGCTGTATCTCCCTGCCTTGGTGCTGAGGGGAAGAGATGGCAAAGGAGTGCGAGTCACCTGTCTCCTCAAACCCCCTGGGGCTTGCTGAGGGCCCCACCCCAACCACTGCAGGATGGGGACAGGGATGGAGAGGCGGGAGGCAGGTGGGGCATAAAGTGCGGCTTTTCCTGAAGTGGAGACAGGGTGGGAGGCTGAGGACGGGCGGGGGCTGGACAGCGAGGTATATGGCTCTGTGCCCACGGGACCTGGCACTGAGCAGCAACGGCCCACTGACCCCAGGGCTGGGCAGCTCCGCGGCCCTGCAGGTGTGGAGGGGCAGAGCCGACAGGTGCTGAGGCGCCGGGCAGAGGCTGCTGGTGCATGTCTTGCCCATGTCTTCACGGGGCAGTGACGTCTGCCCTTGCCTCTGCTGGCTGGAAGGGGCCAGGCAGCCAGCTCTGCCTTGTGTCCTGAGGGACAGGCCCTCTCTGCGTCCACTCCCCAGTGGGTCCCTTGGTCCGTTCGGCAGCCTGGAGCAGAGTGGCAGTGCCAGGCACCGAGGCCAAGGTCTGTGTGGCCCTGGGTCCAGTCTGTGAAGAGGGGCAAGGGCTGCCAGCCCGGCCACCTCACCCAGTCCAGATATCCACTGAAGCAGAGAAGGCATCACCGAGGCCCACGGGGCGGGGGTCAGGAAGACTGACGGGCAGGCCTGGCTCGGTGTCAAGTCCAGTCCAGGCTGCCCACTCCCGCCTGCAGCCAGGGGTCAACAGGTCATCACGTTGCAGCTGCCAGAGAGAGGAGAGCGGTCAGCAGCTCCCGCCTTCCTGCTGAGCTACCCGCTCCTGCCGGAGACCCTTCGGGCAGAGGGCGCGGGGCGCAGCAGCAGAGTGGGAACGAGACACCTGCACCCTGTGTCTTCTTGGTTTGAGTCACATGAATGTACTATCTAGTGGGAAAGTGAGTCGGATTCATGGCAGAGTGATGTCAGGGCTGCCACCCTCAGACCCTTGGGCTGAGGGTCAGCCCAGGGTGGGGTCAGCCCAGGGTGCCAGGCATCTTGCAGGGCATAGGGGGTGGTACTCACTGTGACAAGGGCTCCGAGTGCAGCCCAGGGGCTGGGCACGCCGGGTGACCAGCCAGGAAAGGGTTCACATCCCCAATGCCGATGAGTCCAAACTCAGCAACTGACAAGGCCACCTGGGCAGGGGCCACAGGCTCCTCAGGGTCCTCACTGAGACCCACGTGGCTGGAGAGGAGTGGCAGCTCCTCTGGCAGGGCGAAGTCCACAGCCAGCCTTGGGCTGGCGCCTGGCTCCAGAGTGGCTGTGTCCGAGGGGTACATGGCCAGGTTGGCCAGGGCCGGTGGCCTCTGGGGCAGAGGCACGGCCGTGGTCTCATCTAGCTTCTGGAAGGGACAGGGCCCCGGCTCTGGGGATGGGAGGCCATTGGACTCTGCTCCAGGCTCACTGCGACCACTGCCCGCACAGTCCACACCCAGCGGCTCTGTGGGGAAGAACACAGCTAGGGATGGCTGCACTCGGACAATGGACCCCGAAGCCCGCAGCCCAGCTGGCCCGGGCCCCATAAGCACTTCTGGCCTCCTCAGAATGGTGTGTCACATGAACACATGAAATACACACAAGCAGAGGGACCCAGCACACAGTGCTCATGGACCCGGGCAGAGCCCTTAAACAACCCTGGAATTTAAAGCTCGAAGATCAACTCAGTAAGTCAAAGCCACAACCCTCAAGGGGACCAGATACAACCACTTAAACGGCTGACAGACAGGCTGGAGGCACTGTGAGGACCACGTAAGCCCAGAACTGTGTGAACTGTTCTGAGCGCCACAGATGTACATCATATACAATTAGTTTCTATTGTAAGTGGTGGGTTATTTTTGTTTTCTGGTTTTTGAGACAGGGTCTTGCTTTGTAGTTCAGGCTGGCCCTGAGCTCACTATGTAGCCCTGGCAAGCCTCGAACTCAGCATTCCTCCTGCTTCTGCCTCTCAAATGTTGAGATTACAGGCGTGAGCCACCACACCCACACTGTTGTATATAGTTACCAGAGACTGAACTCAGGACCTTGCAGTTGCTAGGCAGGCACCATAATTACTTAGCTAAATCTCCAGCCCTATTAGTTGTGTTTCTGAGACAGGATCTTGCTATATAATTCAGGCTGGCCTTGAACTCACAGAGATTCTCCTGCCTTGGCCTCCCAAGTGCTGGGATAACAGCCATGTGCCACCACATATGGCAACGCACAATTCAGGGAACTGACAGGCATGGAGACCCTCTGAGCAAATGCTAGATTGTGGAAATGAGGTGTCTGAAGGAAGCAGAGGGCCTCACTTATTTCCCTTCAATGAGATGCCATCAAAAATTTGGAGGATGGGGCCGGAGGGTTAGCTCAGTGGTTCCAGCGCCTGCCTTGCAAGCGCAAGGACCTGAGTTCGATCCCCGGTTACCACATATAATGCTGGGCGTGGTGGCTCACGTCTGTAATCCCAGCACTCGGGAGGCAGAGATAGGAGGATTGCTGAGTTCGCGGCGGCTTACCTGGGCACCATAGTGAGCTCAGGGCCAGCCTGAACTACAAAGTGAGACCCTGTCTCCAAAAAGCAAAAAAAAAAAATTGGAGGATGGGCCGGGCATGGTGGCTCATGCTTGTAATCCCAGCACTCAGGAGGCTGAGACAGGAGGATTGCTGAGTTCAAAGTTTGCCCAGGCTACACAGTGAGCTCAGAGCCAGCCTGAACTATAAAGTGAGACCCTGTCTCAAAAAAAAAAAAAAAACTGGAGGATGTGGGCTAATATGCCCAGGCCCTGAGTTCCATCCACACTGTCACAAAACAACAGGACATCTGGAGAATCCATCTGTGGCCTTGCCTGGCTCCTTGGTGGCTTCTATGGGTTGGTGGTCGAGCACCTCACAGAGGCTAAGCCTGAGTGGCCTATGGGATGGGATCCAGACAGGCAGAACTGTCACCAAGCAACACAACTCATGAAATGGCCAAGGCAGCCCACACCTTGGGATGCCTGGTGCTCAAGGGGACACCTGACCCTGGGCAGTGCCAGGGAGGAGCACACCACCATCCTGCTGCAGCTCACCTGTGCCAGTGCCCACGAGAGGCCCTTGCTCGGCACGCAGGCGGGCAGGGCCATCGGGGTCACTGCCATCCAGGTCTTGGTCCACATCCCTATGGGAAGAGGTGCCGTGAGGGCCCAGGAAGCAGGGTGCACAATGCCCTGAGCCCAAGGTGTCACACAGGTGCCCCACCACACCCGGCCAGGTCTTGGGCAGGTGGCCCAGCCAATGTTACTGCTCATAGCAGCGCTGCACGCACGTGGTTCCGGACGGGACGTACTTCCTCCGGCCCAGTCGCGTCTGCTGGGCGAAGTAGTCATAGCGCTCCGACTTCTTCCACAGGTAGTAATATTCTACACACTCGCCTACTGATCTTGTGCGCACCTGCAGGACGACAGGCACCCTCCTGGCCCGGCTGCCCAGCCTCCATCCCACCTTTTCCATCTCCATCTGGGTCCCCTGTTGCTGGCCCCAGAGCCCCACTGGAGATCCCACCTCCTGGCCTGGAACCCTGCTGTCCCTGTGTGGCACTAATACCACAAACCAACATTCAAAGACCCCAGCCCAGAGTCCCATGGAAGGTCAGCATAACCTCCCTGACTTGCTCCTATGGACCTGAGCATAGGACAATCACTATGGGCGGAGTTCCTGGAGAGGACATTGTGTGGGCTAAGGGACACTGGACAGAGCGCCACTCAGGTCCTGAGAAAGAGCTGCCTGAGCATACACAAAACACGTGAACACTCTAAATCACATTCAGGACACGGCAGGAGACAGGCGGGCTGCATGGAGATAGGAGGCAGTGGAACAGTGGCAGCCCCTGGCGTGTGAGGCACACACCAGCCACTGGAAGCACCCAGGATGCCCTGGGCCGCGGACTGTCTCTGGGAAGTGTCACCCTCAGTGCGGGGGCTGCACCACAGGAGGTGCCCCGGGTGCACAGACCTTCGTGACAACGAAGGCTCCAACGCCCAGCTTCTGAGAACCCATCTCCCGCCTGGCCAGAAAACGGCTCTCATCTCAGTGCACCGGAGGGTGGAGGCTGGGGGCAGTAAGTGCTCTGCCTGTGTCTAGACAATGTGCAGCCAAGAGGCGCTCAGCTAACAGCCCCAACAGGAGATCTCCTGGCCACAAGGTTCAGGAAGCCTCAAACAGTCTGAGGACGGAATAGAAAAAGCAGCTCCGCCCTGAATGGTAACAGGGCACCGCCCTTGAACACGGCTGTGAGGGGTCACCTTCAGAGGGACCTGGTTCTCTGGGGTGAAAAAGAACCTGGCTGGGCTGGAGATTTAGCTTAGGGGTTCTGATGCCTGCCTAGCAAGCGCAAGGTCCCTGGTTCAATCCAGGTAACCACATACAATACAGGGTGTGGTGCCTCACACTCACCAGCAATCAGTGCCACATACCACAGTGCTGGGCGTGGTGGCTCACGCCTGTAATCCCAGCACTCGGGAGGCAGAAGCAGGAGGATTGCTGAGTTTGAGGCTTGCCTGGGCTACACAGTGAGCTCAGGGACAGCCTGGACTACAAAGTGAGACCCTGTCTCCAAAAAATAAAATAAAATAAAAAGAACCTGTCAAAGTTGCCAGAGGCAACTGGAGCAAGACATGGAAGGGCACATGGTGGGGGCCTCACCTTGTTGGCTTGGATCAGGTGGAAGTTCTTCCCATGCACACGGAAGCCATGCTCAAAGTTCCTGCACTCCTCCTCACTCCAGGCACAGAGCCCGTCTGCAATGGCCAGTGGGATGGGGCGGTCAGCTGGGGCAGCAGGGCAGTGGGGCAGTGAGCGGGGCAGGCAGCCAGGGCTGCGGCTCACCTCGAATCACCTTCACGTTGAACCTCAGCCTCCGCAGGGCCTCCTCCACGTTGAAGTTGCACTTCACCAGCTCATACAGCGCCTGCGGAAGGCTCCGCTCACCCTCCATGCCCAGCGGCCGGCCAGGGCATCCACACTACCACCCAGAGTGAGCCAGGGGCCTCACACCACCACCCCGAGTAGCACGGGAGGGTGACTATACCGCCACCCTGCGAGACACAGGAGCCTATGCCTCCAAGAGTGACATGGTGGGCATGAATGCCACCATATCCTCACAGGGCTCTAACTGCATTCACACCCACACTGGCCAGCGTCCCTCTGCCCTGGCACAGGCCTCACCTGCTCGCTGTCCTTCACAGCCTCCCCCTCCGGGAGCTGGGAGCCAGCCGCCTCTTGCCATCGGCGCTTGGCAGCCCTGTAGAGGAACTCCTCCACCTCCCGTTCAGGGAGGGCGCCAGGGTCCCACAGCAGCTGGTCTTCATTCTCGTAGACTGCAGGAGAGAGCATGATCAGGGTGGCGAGGGTGGACACAGCCAGCTGATCCCTCATGCTCATGCTCCAGGCCCACCAGCACAAGAAATTTGTGGCTTGATGTACAGAACAGGACCACAGCCAGCACGGGGCCCCAGCACGGACACGAAAACATCAGACTCAGGGTGGTGGGATGAAAAGCCAGGCAGCAGGAACCACCAGCAGGAGGCCAGTGCAGCCCAGAAGGCTCCTGGGATGCGTGGTCCCGGCAGTTATGAGACTAAAACTGAGCCAAGAACTGAAAAGTGGCCACCAAAGCAGAGTAGCAGAAAAGCTCAGGAAAGCTGCTCTGCTGCAGCAGGAGGCCAGAGCGGCCAGCCCCAGGGGAGGCCTCCACGGGACAACGGAGACAGCACACACGCCCTGCCTGGATGAAGCGGTCCCCAGGGGAAGCAGGAACATGAGGGGAGAAGAGGGCAGCACGCACAGCCCAAAAGGAACCAGCGAAAAGGTGAGAGGGAGCAGATCACAGGCACCACAGCGTCCGCAGATGACAACAGAGTCACACACCAGGGACCAAGGAGGGACAATGTGGAAGAAAGACACGGAGATTAGCACTGAACTGAGGCTGTATGGATTAACAGCCTTTGGTGAGCCGAAGTCACGGCCCCAGGACGGCCCCAAGTGGCCCGGGCCAGCATGAAGACAAGATCAATACACCAGCGCACCGGAAACGGGCAGAGAAAAACCCAGTGTAAGAAGTGTGTCCAACAGCCAGCAGCCCAGGATAACGGGACCAGGTTACCGAAGAAGCAGACAATAAAATCTTAAGAGGTGTCAGCCAGGAATTCTCCAACAATGATAAACAAAGCAAGGCACAGTGGCACACAACCATAATCACAGTCCTCCGGAGGGTGAGGCAGATCTCAGCTCCAACCCCTGCTCTGAGCAAATCAGTGAAATCCTACTGCAAAATGCAAGAAAAAAGGCTGGGAAGGTGGCTCAGCAGTAAAACAACTGCTCAGTATGTGTGAGGTCCTGGGTTCCAATCCCAGAGCCAGCAAAAAGAAAGTCACCCACCCATGGGACCACGAAACTCAAGCAGCGATGGCCAGTCTTTTAGAGCTTTCAATGACAACGGCACAAGTGCTGTAGGTTCTCTACCCCTGACCTCAGGATGCACACAAGGAAATACCAAGACATGAAACAGGTCCATCTTTGTCAAAAAGCTACCAGAAACAGAAAAGGAGAAGTGTCACAAATAGGAAGTGAAAGGGGCACAAGGACTTCAAAAGAAGCCAGAATCACTGCTTACTTTACACAGGGACCAACAGGCAGCAGTGGGGACAGAACCGCACACGGGAACAGAGAGGGCTGCTCGCCTACACCAGGAAACCAGTTTGTTCTCGGGGCTGGGAAAGCGAAGTTGTCCAGACCATGGGCTGGAAGAGGCCTCCCACGCAGACTGGTGGGAGGAGGGGCCCCACCGGGCTGGGCAGCCAGGGGTCAGGGTCCCCTTACTTGCTGCACACGAATGTTCCCAGGAGGGCCGGCCAACACGCTGCGTTGGAAGCAGAAGTGCATGTTTAGACAAACCACATCCATGTGGGAGCCTCCAGAATATGAATTCAAAGAGTAATTAAAAAACGGAAATTTACAACCTACAACTCAGAGTAAAATGAAGTGCTTACTTAAAGGAAGACAACAGGCAGGTGTGAGAGCAGGGCCTGTGCCCCAGCTCCTCAGCAGGCCTGGCAGATAATCGCTGAGCCTACAAGTTTGACGCTAGCTTGGGCAACATAGCACAAGGCCCTCTCAGAACACAGAGACCAAAACAACTTTAAAGACAAGAACAAGAAGCAAACAGCAAGGTGGTAGGTCCAGACCCCCTATTTTAGAATGAAAAAACTTGCTTTCATAACTAACAAAAAATGCAAACAGGCTAAGCTCGCTACAAATACTACTGAATAAAAAGCAAGGCTGTTTGTGCCCTTTATAGAGACTATGTCCCACTGCAGTGCAGCTTCCAGGCAGAGGGACAGGGATTCTACACGGGCCAGCAGGACGCACGGCATCTAAGAACTGCCCCTCCATACACAGGGAGGGAGGAGACACAAGCCCGTGCCACAAGATGCCAGCAAGACTCCCTCTTGGGAACTAATGGGGCAAGAAGAAGAGGCAGGAAGACAGACGGGGTGAACAGCAAGTAACCGCACTGATCTAAGAGCCAGCCAGCCTCTACCCCACAGCTACCCAAATTCCCAGTGTTTTAGACAGTCTCACTATGTAGCCCAGGCTGGCCTCAAACTTGTGGTGATCCTCCTGACTCAGTCTCTTGAGTGCCGGGATTATGGCCATGCACAACCACATCCAGCTCCCAGTGTTCAGGATTTAAATAGAAAAACTCACAGTCAAAAAGAAATCACTAGGATGGCCGGGGATTTAGTTCAGTGGTTCCAGTGCCTTCCTCGCAAGCGCAAGGCCCCAATTTTGATCCCCAGTACCACATACCACAATGCCAGGCATGGTGGCTCACGCCTGTAATCCCAGCACTTGGGAGTCAGAAGCAGGAGGCTTGCCTGGGCTACATGGTGAGCTCAGGGCCAGTATGAACTACAAAGCAAGACCCTGTCTCAAAAAAAAAAAAAATCACAAGGCTGGGCCGGAGGGTTAGCTCAGTGGTTCCGGCGCCTGCCTCGCAAGCGCAAGGACCTGAGTTCGATCCCCAGTAACCACATATAATGCTGGGCGTGGAGACACGCCCACCAACAATCAACACCGCATACCACAACTCCGGACATGGTGGCTCACGCCTGTCATCCCAGCACTCAGGAGGCAGAGACAGGAGGATTGCTGAGTTCGCGGCGGCTTGCCTGGGTACCATAGTGAGCTCAGGGCCAGCCTGAACTACAAAGCAAGACCCTGTCTCCAAAAAGCAAAAAAAAAAAAAAAATCACAAGGAAAACTAAAAAAAGTTAAATGAAATGGAAATAAAGTAGAAGAAAATAAAGATGAAAGTTAAAAATCAGTCACACAGAAATCAAGCCATAAAGGAAATTCAAAAAGCCAAGTTAGTTGTCTACAGATGAACTACGACACGAATGACTGAAGCAAACCTGGTGTGGTGGTACACACCCGTAATCCCAGCAATCGGGAGGCTGAGGCAGGAGAATTACTGACAGTTTGAGGCAAGTCTGAACTACAAAGCAAGACTCTGTCTCAAAAATAAATTTGTAAATACATAATAAACTCCCAAGAAACCAAAGAATGACCAAGATAGAAAAGGAGAAAATACACATCAGGAGTCACTGCAGATCACAAGGACATGAGGGAGAGGAGAAAGGAGCAGTCCCAACAGCTAGATGCTACGGATGCGAGCACTGCCTCAAAATACAACTGTCAAAACAGAAACTCTCATGCTACCTCTGCCTTGCAAGTGTAATGTCTTGAGTTCAATCCTTAGTACCAAAACTCGCAACAGACCTGACCGACCTACCAACTGCACTTGTCATTTAAACACTCCACAAAAATAAAACTAGGTGAGATGGCCCACTTCCGTAATCACAGCACACAAGAGGCTGAGGCAAGAGAACACACTGATAACAGTGAAGAGCTAAGTGGAAAAGGAAACAACATCCCGGACTTTCAGAAGCACCAATGCCTCTCAGAGTTTCCCATGGTGCCACTGGGCACCAAGGGTCTAAGCCTCACCTCTGGACGCCCAGCCATCCAGGGGAAAGGAAGCAGCTGGGCCCTTCACAGGGACAAAGGGTGCACCCGCCTCCCTCAGCCCACAGCACCAGGTATCTGTCCCCTCCTTGCAATCCCTGCTGCCAAGTTCCTGAGCCAGAAGCAGCCCAGGCCTGCAAGGCTCCAGGGCAGGCAGCCAGGAGACCTTGCGTCTCGACACAAGAGGCGCAGGGACAGACACACATCCCATCTGGAAGAGTGAGTAGGACAGAGATCAGGACCAACAGGGCAAGGGCCGAGTTGCTGCCAGGACATCTCCCTGCAGGCTAAGCAAGGAGTGCAGGCTCGGGGAGAAAAGCCACAGGCAGGGAGCAGAGCAGAGGAAGGAGGGCCACAGAGGAAAGAGGACATCTGGAGATGGGCCTGCACAGGGCCAAGGGACAGAGTGCCACAGTGGGGCCTGGGCAGGGACAGGACCACAGATCACAAGAGAGCCGCCAAGGACCCAAGCCCATGATGAGCTCAGCCTCCTGTGGCACCGCTGCTACCGGCCACTTACTCTTCTCGCCGTGCCAGCTCAGGTGCAGGTTGCTCAGGTCAGCTTGGAACTGAGGGCCCACCATGATCTCCTGCAGAGGCGAGGCTAGGGTCAGGAGGTATGTGTGTACCAGTGGGGGGAAGAAGATGCCCCCACAGCAGGGCGGTGGCCCCTGGCACAGGGTCACCCCACCCTTACCCCAACTCCCAGTCTGTGGGCTTCGAGAGGGAGGCAGAAGCCTGAGTATGGGCAGAGAGACCCAGTGAGAGGGACAGGATGCCAGGCCACATTCCCAGAAAAGAACAGAACCCGGGGCTGCTGCGGAAGCCCAGCCTGCATCACCCCTTCCTCAGAGAAGGAGCACAGACCCAGTCAAGGGCTTTGGGGCACAACTGGGGTTCCAGGGATTGGGACAGGCAGGCCACACACCTTCTTACACTTGTTGGCTGGAAGAGAGTCTTCCTCGGTGTCAGAGGAGGCCAAGGAGCCCGGCTCTTTGTCCTCACCAGCCAGGAAACGGGCTTTGGGGAAAGGGAGGCGTGAGGTGTGCAGCCCTCTCCCTGCTGCAGCCCACTGGCCCCTGCTGGTGACACCCCACGCTGTGTCCACTCCTTGGGTACAGCCCCAAGGTCACCCACGAGGAAGGGCCTCTCCACCTCTGCTGAAAGGGCAAGGGGTCTAGAGGGCCTGGCAGGCTGTCCCCGGAGGGCTTGGCCGGCCAGGGGCCACCCAGCTGCGTCTGCACACACCAGTCTAAGGGCCCTGAATGGGTGTCAAGAGGAAGACAGGGCACCTACGTCCATTCTGGCCAGGGAAAAGGTCAGAGGCCTCATGGGAGGTGACGGAGGGGGTGAGGTCGTCGGCTGAGGACTGTGTCTCTTCCTCCTCTTCCCCAGAGAGCAAATCCTTCGCTATTTGTTCCTTATGACAAGACAGTAAACGTGGCAGTTCACTTTGTTTCACCCGTGACAAAATGACACCGAGGAAAATGGTGGCAGAGCCCCCACTGCGAGCTGCCCTCACCAACAGCACCCCCAGAACCCCCAGGCTGTCATTCCCTCCTCTGTAGACAAGAGATGGAGCTGCAGGGACAGACCAGAGCCATGGGGGACAGACAGCAGTGAGCCCCACACCTGTCCCCACTGTGTGTCTGGAGCTGAGTCCTCACGAAGACAGGCAAACCGCTCCTTCCCTGCCGCATCGCCCAGCAGAGCCTCCAGGTCTGCCCTCTGTCCACTCATACCAGGACACCGGCCAGCCCATCCACGTCCCCCTCACCTCAGGCCCCAGTGCCTCTCTTGCTGCTAACCTTGCCCTCCACCTAGAGGTGATGAGGGCCTTGCTAGAATCCCGTCCCAGGCCCCTTTGCTGAGGCAGCTGCAGGGCAGACTGGCACTCACCTTGTCCAGAGTCATGTCTGGGAGAGCAGGGGCTGAGTCACCACCCTCGCTCTCACGCTCAGAGATGGGGTCTGACGACTCATAGCCATACAGCGCGAGCAGTTCGTCCAGCGGCATGTCGCTGCTCTGGACGGGAGGAGAGGAAGCCCATCAGGATAGGCTGCCCGGACCCTGGGACCCACATCCTCTTGGGCCTCACTGGCCACCACAAACAACCAGGAGCAAGTGTCGACCCCGTGCATGTCCTCATGCGGCAGGGCCACCCAGTGGCCTCCATCAGAGTTCACTGCAGCACAGGATTGGCACAGAGGGGAACTGGGGCCCAGAGGTCACCAGCCAGGGGCAGGTGCACCTCCACTCAGACCTCCCCGGGCACGGTGCACCACATAGGGCTGGCTCCAAGAAAAAGGATGGCCTGGCACCTGGCACTTGGCCACGGTAACTCAGGACCTCAACAAACAGAAGGAGAAGAGACAGATCTAAAAAAGGATTTGGTAAAATCCAACACCCAGATCTGACTGAAAAGAAATACCACAGAACACTAAACAGACAGGCACACGGCCACCCTAACAGCCGTGTGGTAACCCTGCTGGGCCTGCGGGGCCACAGCACCGCAGGTGGCAGCAGCCACAGGGCGAGATGGAGTCCTCCATCTCCTGGGAGCAGGAGACGCACAGCCACTCCCCTCATGCTCACTCGCCGTTCTCTGCCTGTGGGGGGACTGCTGTGTCTGCTGTACTGTCCTCACTCCTGTGGGTCGCTGTCAGCTCCCTACTTCCTGAACATTCCCCAAGAGGTCAGGATCAGCCTCCCTACATCCTAACTCCTGCCCTGACTCATCCCGGGAGCTCCGGGTCCATGGGAAACCACCAGCCTCCCCCCAGCTCTGCTCCCCTATCTAAACCACCCCTTCCCAGGGTCCGTGTAAGGGTCAACCAGCGGTGCACTTGCTGGGAGGATGGAAAGTGACCCAAGACCACAGAGGCCCTAGGCCACCCTTGCAGCAGCACCAAAACACTACTTGTACTCTCTCCTGCGATGCCACTTCTGTCACTGCTGCACCCTCAGCAGGGTAAAAAGCTGCTACAGGCACAGCATGGCCCAGAAGTTGTCACTGCAGTCAGTGTCCCTTACAGATACAAACACCCCAGACAAAACTGGTAGATGGGAAGTGTCACTGGAGCAGAGGTTTTATCTTGCCCCATGGGAGATGGAGGTATGCACGCCACCTGCTGGACACCAGGTGAGGCAGCTGCTCAAAGTGGGAGGGATCTACCCACATCCATTCGAACAGTGCAGGGCAGACACCAGCCACCCCACAGCACTGTAGGGACCCTGACTCCCACATCAACCCGGGAAAACTCCCAACACTCAGTGTTCCTGCCACATAGTGTAATTGTAGAAAATGTGGGACTGGCCACCTGAACTTGATACAGTAAATCCCGAGCACTCAGCAAACTTCTGATGAGACTGGTGGAAATACCCTACCTCACTGGACAGCCTGTGTGTGGAGATAAGGCTTCACAGAAGGAATAAAGAAAGTATAGAAGGACACAAGGGCAAGAGGGCGGGGCCCTGCTACAACAGCATGAGTGTCCTAAGACACCAGGGTTCTTGGTCACCAGCTGCAGAAGGCAGGAAGAGCCTCCCTGGGGAGCCCAGGCTTTTCAGCCCTGAACTATGAAAAACTTACAGGCATCTCACTAAAGCCACCCGTCCCAGTCTCTGTGGCAGCCCTGGCATATCAGACACTCACAAATGAGACTTCAGCTTTATACTGGAATTGCTGCGTGTCAGGGACTGTGGCGCTGCCAGTGATGCCCATGTAGAGCTGACAGACCTCACGTGGTGAGGGCTTGGGCAAGGTCACCAGAACCAAGGACAGAAGGCTCCTAGGCATGGCCTCAAATACCAATACTCAGCGCAGAACTACTGACTGTGGGCTGTTGGGGGCATGGAAGGCCACACAACTCCCTGGAAAGGCAGCAGGGTCCGCAGGGCTGATGACACCAGCACAAGGGTAGACGTGCCACAGCCAAAAATGCAGAAGATGTACAGTCCCCTCCCTTCCCTCTCCTCCTGTTTTGGGTCACAGAGTAATTTTTCAACTTCAAAAAGTGCATTTTTTTTTTTTTTTGAGACAGGGTCTCGCTTTGTAGTTCAGGCTGGCCCTGAGCTCACTATGTAGCCCAGGCTAGTCTTGAATTCACAGCAATCCTCCTGCCTCTGCCTCCCGAGTACTGGGATTACATGCGTGAGCCACCATGCCTGACACTGTGGTATGTGGTACCGGGGATCAAACTCAGGACATTGTACTTACCAGGAAGATCCTGGAACCACTGAGCTAAATCCCTGGTCCAAAACAGTGCATTTCCATTGACATGTAACTAGCTGTTTCTGTGGTGTTAGGGATGGAACCAGGGCTTTGCCTGTGCAGGGCAAACACTCATCACTGAACTGCACCCCACTCTGCTGTTTGTATCCTAATGAATTAATAAATGCTATTTCTTATATGCCTCGGTTTGACTTGTGATGCAGAAGAGGGCAACAGCTCCTGCAGGCTCCCAGCAGGGCCTCTGGCTCTCTGTAAACAGGTCCTAAGCCTGACAGAAACACCCGGATCCCTGTCCCACACACCTGGGAGATGAAGTCCTTGGCCAGCTCCTCCGAGGGCTTGTCTGGGCCCCTCGAGCCCGCCGCACACTCCTCCCGGAGGTTGTAGTTCTGTGACAGGATCTCAGCGAGGCTGAACTGGTGCTCTGCAGAGCCCATGGACACCACTGTGGAGAAGAACGGAGAACCCCGCCCAGGTGAGGTGAGCAGCACCTCGGCCACCAAGCAGAGAAGGGGACCTCTAGGGGAGGGGAGGCAACAGTGGCCCTGCTATCCTCAGGGACAAGGCCCACAGCATACACAGAGCAGCCTTTCGGCAGGGCCAGCTTCCCACACAGAGGAACCAAGAGAACCCCCGGCAACAGGGATGCTCAGCTGGAGCGGGTCTGGCAAGACACATGCGCGGCCGCAAGGGTGTGAGCCACATGGCTCTTTCTAGGGGGCACTTGGTCTTCCTCATGCACAGAACCTACAAGGGTTGTAGGGAAGGCGGCAACGGTCAGGCTAGGGAGCAGCTGTGGAGTCAGGCTCTGGGCACAGCCCAGCGGTACAAAGAAGCCTGTAACAGGACAGCCCACAGGAAAGCTGCCACAGAATAGGGGTGCCCACACCAATCTCCCCACAGCTGGTCTTCAGTATACCAAATACAAAACAAGCAACAAACAGAAGAAGCAGCCAGGGCTCCACCAACCCCCACACTGGGACTGAAGGATGAGGCCAGCCCAGTCAGGCAGGTACAGCATGGTGTGGTCCTCCCGTGGGGCAAGGTGGGCAGATCCCCTCATGAACCCTACCACCAAGTCTTCCTCAGGGTCCCTCAGGAGGGGATGGGGACTTGATCTCCATCAGATAAGCAGCCAGTTCAGGAGAGCTGCAGGGATGTGGGGTGTCTCCTATCTGGCCTGTGCCCCCCACAGCCTACCCGGAAATCACACTCTGGTCCTCCCTGGAACAAGAACAGGCATGATCCCAACCACTCACCCTGAGGCAACAAAAGCAGGGCCACCCTGGACTTGGAGCCCTGAGCCTGCCCCTGCTCCGACAAGGTGCATGCAGGTTCCACCTATCACAGGTGCAAAGGCCATGCTGGCCCTGGGGGGAGGACAGGGGTGAAGAAGGTACCTGCAGTCGTCTGCAAGCTGGGCTCCCGGGGACACAGGCTGTGACCGAGGCAGGAGGCCACTCGAGGACTCTGCCTCCCCAGCGAGGAGGCCTGGAGAGGAAGAGCAGGGTTAGCTCAGCAGCCTGGGCTACGCTGGGGCAGCCAGAGTGGCACCCAGGACACAGTACGGGTCAGAGCCCAGCTCCTGGGTGACCGTAGGGACGGCAAACTCACTGCCCTCAGCAGCTGGGGAAGTGGCAAAGAAAGTGGGGCAAGCAGACAGCTACTGAGTGCCACACACCTCTCACGACAGCTGCTCACACCCAGGGCAACAGTGTACCCAGGGCAGTTTCACATGTGCGAACTACCAACTGCCTACAAACAAACCTCAACTTGACCCAGGCCCCAGCGCAGATGGGCCCTGAGGACATGATGCCCAGGGAGAGAAACCAGACACAAAGAGACACACGAGGAGCAACAACACTGATTGGAAAAATGCTGTAGGACAAGCCTCTGAATGTACTGAAAATCATTACGTCCACACTTTACACCGCTACATATTATGGCACATAAACATGTGGTGTGTGAAACTAAAAACGAACCCTCAACCTGCAAAGCCACTGTCATGCTAAGTGGTCAAAGGTGACACGTCCTCTCCATACCTCAGACACAAGCACTACCCACTCACCGCTCCTCCGCAACACAGAACGCAAGGGCCGGCTTGCTGAGCAGAACTTGCCAGGGCAGGAAGAACGAAGCTCTGTTTGCCAGTGATGTTATCTCATACGCGCACAGCAAAATCCCAACAAAAAACTACTCAAACTAACAAATGAATTGAGTGAGGCTGAAAACAATATTAAGATCAACATACAGAAATCCATTTTACATTCGATATTGAATAATCCTCAAAAACTCAGAAAACAATTCCATTCACAATAGAAGAATCAATAAAGTGGTAAAGCTGATACTCCTTAAAACAAAGGGGTGCTAAGAAAAAACTGAAGACTTACCCAAATGGAAAGACACCCCCGTGCCAATGGTGGCGAAAACAACACTGAGGAGCCCAGCACAGTGACCCAGTCAGGACCGCCTCCCTCAGAGCCCCAGGAATTGACAAACGGCTTCAAAAATGCACAGGGATACTCAAGGGATCTAGAACAGCCCAAACAATCTTGACATAGGACACTCCCACTTTCAAAACTTAGCACAAAGCCACAGTGATCAAAGCAGCACAGTGCTAACACAAGGACAGGCATGAAGTCCTGTGAAACAGAATTGACAGTCCACAAGTCACCTGACGCATCCACACCAACTTGGAGGACAGGGTGAGCAGAGAACAATGGGGAACAGACAGGACTCCAGCAAATGGTGCCCAGAAAAGCAGATATCCACATGCAGAGAACACAGTTGGACCTCATCACACACCATATACAGGAATTAACTCTCAACAGACAAAAGACTTACAAAAAAGCTAAAATGAGAACCAGGGATTTAGCTCAAGTGGTACCACCCCTAGGTGGGAAGCACAAGGGCCCAAGTTCAATCCCCCAGTACCCCCAAAATAAAAAGCTAAAATGATAAAACTGTTAAAAAAAACTTAAGAGATAAATATTTCTGACCCTGGATATGGCAGTGATTTCTTAAATTTAAAACACAAAAAATATAAGCAATATTAAAAAGATAAACTGAACCACAGGGCCGGAGGGTTAGCTCAGTGGTTCCGGCGCCTGCCTCACAAGCGCAAGGTCCTGAGTTCGATCCCCAGTAACCACATACAATGCTGGGTGTGGAGACTCACGCCCACCAGCAATCAATAGCACATACCACAGTGCTGGGTGTGGTGGCTCACGCCTGTCATCCCAGCACTCGGGAGGCAGAGGCAGGAGGATTGCTGAGTTCCAGGCTTGCCTGGGCACCGTAGTGAGCTCAGAGCCAGCCTGAACTACAAAGCGAGACCCTGTCTCAAAAAAAAAAAAAAAAAAAAGAAACTGAACAACATTAAAATTGAAAACTTCTGTGCTTCAAAGGACACTGAGAAAGTGAAAACTCAGAATGGGAGAAAATATTTACAAATCATGTATCCTGCTAAAGGGCTTGTATGACACAAAAATTCTTCCAACTCAGTAAGAAGATAATCCAATTTGAAATGGGGCATGGGATCTGACTATACATTTCTTCAGAGAAGACATACAAATGCCCAAGGAGCATATGAAACCACACCTTAACACTGCATCATGGAAAAACAGAACACCCCACACAAACACACCCTCCTCAATCACAGAGCAGCTGTGATCAGGAACACAGACAACAACAAGTGTTGGCAAGAACATGGACAATTGGAGTCCTCACGGTGTTGGTAGGAATTTGCTGCTGCTGGCCACAGTCAGAAATCCCTTCAAAAGTCAAGCACCATGTCCCCATAAGACCCAGGAGTTCCCCAAGGGAAATGATAACAGTGGCCTACAGCAAGACTTCCCCATGGATGATCGTAGCAGGACTTCTCATAACAGTCAAAAACTGGAAATAACTATAATGCCCACCAGCCGAGGAACAGCACAGCAAGCCACCATACTCCACCATGAAAAGGAAGGGAGTGCTGACATGTTCAGAGGTAAAAGGGCCTCAAAGATACTGAGCTTGGGGAGAGAAGACAGACAGCAAAAGCCACATGGCATGGGGTTAATTTCATACAAAATGGCCTGAACAGGCAAAGCCACAGAGAAAAAAGTTTTATGGCTGGCAGGCTTATTTTATAGTATCTTTTTTTCTTTTGGACAGGGTATTGAACTTGGGACCTTGCATTTTTAAGGCAGGCGCCAGAACCACTGAGCTAAATCCCTGGCCCCAGAGGCTTATTTTGAGATGATAAAAATATTCAAAAATTGATTATGAGAGAAGTTAACAACTTTGAAAACACCAAAACCCACCAAACTTGTACACACTCCAAATGGGTGTACTGCATGATAAAGGAACCTTATAAACCTGTCCCCCCAAAGTATTTTTTAAAAATATTTAACAAAACTAAGGTTAAACCCGACATGATAACACACACCTGTCATCCGAGAACTCTGGGAGACTGAGGCAAGAGGATTGCTTGGGCCACATAGTGAGTTCAGGGTCATCCTAAACTACAAACCGAGACCCTGTGTCAAAAAACTAAAATTAAAAATTAAAATTAAAAAAGAAAACTTTATAGGTGGTAAACATACCCACTTTAAGAAAAACTAGGAAACCAGGTATCAGAGAGGTCTAGTCATTTACCTGAGCTCACTAAGTATGTGATACAACTACAACCTCAGCCAGATCTGTGACTCAAAAACTCTTGCCAGGGACAGGAATGTAGCTCAGTGGTGCTACACCTGGCTCACAAACACAAGATCCTGAGTTCAATCCCCAGTACCCCCCCCCCAATGTCAGCCATGTCCCTGTGCTCAGAAGCACAAATGATGGTACTATATGTCAGTGCACAGCAAAGCCCTGGGTGAGAGGTGGGAGCGCAGGACTGTCACACTGTGTACCTCCACACCAGGAGGCGAGGCACGAGCCCTCAAAGAACAGACAGGAGCCCCTGAGGTTCTAAGCTGAGATGACATGACTGACCAGCTCCAGACTGCACCCCACATGGCAGAGGGAAGCGAGATGCACAGGGACAGGGATGGTAGGATGGCTGAGGGGACACATAGCACCTGGGGCTGAAGGGCATTTCCAGCCTCGTGGCCTAGTGTACTGAAGCAAGGTAGCCTTGCTCCCTTCCTGAAAACTAGGCTGCTGCCAGCCCCACAGGTCACCTTGCAAAGCCACATATATTGTGAAGCCACAGAGAGCACCCTGGTGTCCTCCAGAGATATCTCTGGTCCCCTCCAGGACTTCAGGGTGGTGAGCAGAGGGGCTTCTGGGAAACCACTTCCCCCAGGGAGTGCCTCTCTGTTCCTACAACCAAGAGCTTGGACCAGGGGAGGGGGTTGTCACCAAATAAGGCCACACTTTGGATGATAAGTTAACAACATCTACAGGATCAGTATCCAGAAAGAGTGAAAGGAATGGTGCAGGGTCCCCCTGGGATCTGAGGACGTGGTTAGTCTGAGCTGCCATCTAATGAGATTCATGATCAGAGGAGTAGAACTCTAGACCAGGGGCCAGGAAGGGTGCTCATGCAGCCTGTTCCTCTGGGATCCCAGGCTCACAGCCCCAGATAATCTCTAGGTGACTCTTGCCTAAGTGTGAGCCCACCTTAAACATTTGGTCTCCAGGTCTGACTTCGTTCTACCACAATGACATCTCAATTGGGGTGGAGGGCCAATAGGAGCAGAGGGTGGAGTTCGGAGCACAGAATAGTCCCTCTCCCAGGGCAGCATCCAAATTCTGCTTCCACCTTGCAAAGCTGAATTCAAAACAATGCAGGGCAGCAGCTTCTATTCTCCCAGCTGGGCACATCCACACCTCCCAGCCTACACCCCTCTGCTGGCGTGATGACAGAGGGGTCCTCCTTAGGGAACCTGGCAAGACCTGGACATAGAAGGGAGAGGCTGGCTCCCAAGGCTGGGTTCAGTCTGCCACTGCAATCAGTTTCCATCTAGCATCTTTTGGGACAGTCACTCTTGAAAGATGGCTGCCATGTTGTGAGGAAGCCCAAGCTACTCAGGCCATGTGCGGGTGTCCCAGCTGCAGCCAGGGAGAAGCTGCCGTGTACACTCTAGGCCAGCCACAGGAAAGGCCTTGAATAAGAACTGCCTGGCCCAGCCCATTACTCCTGAGGACCCCAAAGGACAGGAACAGAGTTCTCTGTTGCATACAGGAGCTCAGGCTGGTAATCCAACATGACGACAGGGGATGGGAGCGATTCCCCCAGTCCCCCCACCTCTTCCCACATCCAGCCCAGGAAGGTGCTAGACACCCCAGCCCCAGCCTCCCTCCTCCATGAGCATCTCTCTGGGCCACCTGAGAAACAGGTTCTGCTCGTCTCCACCCACACAGTCACCAGCCCAGCTGGGACAGACAGCACAAAGGTGGATATCCACATGGCTGAGGAGAAATCAGGCACAGGAACGAAGGAGATAGGATGGGACTGTGCCACTGGGGCTGGGGATGGAGAGAGGTAGAAGGGCTGGCAGGCAGAGCTCCAGCATGGAGCCCAGAAGGAAACAGAAGGTGGGTAGAGGGTCACTGGGTATCACGCCTGAGACAGGGGCAGGAGAGAGAGATGCATTTCATCCTAACAGTAGCAAAGAGCCACATGGGCTTCTCACAGGAGTAAAAGATGATATGCTCAAATTTGAAAAGATTAACCTCGCATGTATGACAGCACAGTGATGCGCTCTTATCTTCCACTGCGGCACAGATTACCTTGAGAGAAAAACACTACAATCAAGACATTAATAGGGACCAAGCACCATCAGGCTACCCAGTCATTTCTAGGAGTTAAAAAAAACAGCTGAATATCAGTGATTTCATAGGCTCACGCTCTTCCTGCAAACCACTGTGTCCAGAATAGGACACCCCTCTTTAGCTCCAGGATGCCAAGCACCACTGCTTACTATAGAGACAAGAAAACCGAGGCTGAATTCTTCTGCCACATAGACTCTAGGGTAGGAAAGGCCTCTGGACGAAGGTAGCTGAGGCTCAACACACTTATCAGTCCTTGATAATCATTATGCCTCTTAGATTTAAATCCTTATGGAAAAGGCCCCTCATGGAATCAGATACCAAGGACCTCCTGAGAAAAATCAAACTAAATGCACTCCACAGTTGGGCATGGTGACACATGCCTGTAATTCCAGCATTTGGGAAGCTGAAGCAGGAGAAACACTGTGAATTCAAGGTCAGCCTGAACTACATAGTGAGACACTCTACCTCCAAAAAGAAAAAAGAAGCAGCACCACTCAACAGGGCTCCACACAAAAAGGGCAACATGCCACACAGCTGCCACTGAGTGCTCCTCAAGCTCTGGCCAGGGCCAAAGCAACAGCCCACACCCAGCCGCTCTTGAGAAGCCCGACACAGTGCCTGCCAGGCTGGGCTGCTGCCTACATGCCACCCAGGTCTCTGAAGGGCACCCAGTCACGACTGAGCCAGAATACCCACCCCATCACCATGCCCCAAAGGGACACTAGACCTGGCTTCTGCCTGTGAACAAGCATCACCATGAGGACTCAGTTTCCCTGAATGTTCCCTGATGAAGAATTAGGTCTCTAAGAATGCTCTGGACTCAGCCACCCAGCAGGAGGCAGAAATTGGTGGGTAAGATCTGGCAACCCCGACACCCACACCCTCTGGCACAGGGCCTGCTGCAGCCCATCCCAGAGAAGGTCCCTGATGGAAGAGAATGGGCAGCCAGTCCTGCCCCCCACATCACCCACCCATGCTGAGCCAAGACATAAACTATTCAACGCAGCCTCTGGTCAAACCAGATTTCTATTCCCAGGATCCAGGGAGCAAAGGTCTGCCCTCCCTTGCCTGCCATTCTCAAACCAAGAACTCCCAAAGCCAAAGTTTCCTTTACTGATGGGATCCGACTTAGGGCTAATGTCACTCCCTACCTTAGGCAGTGCTGGGTTTGCTCAAACATCACAGTCCCAAATCCCAGATTCCTCAAGTCGGAGAAATTCTGCTTTCCACAACACAGCGGGGACCAAAGATTTTCAAGAAGTAACTCCACGTCCGGGACAGCGGATCTACACCATCCCTAAGGTCAGCCCGTCAGTCCGCAGGGTCTGTCACCAGTCGGGGTTCAAATCCCGCTTGTGTGACCACCCGTGGGGCTCGCAATCCATCCAAGACTCCACAGGGCCCCAGCACTCTGCAAAGTTGTCGAGCGCGTGGGGAACGCGAAAGACGCTCCGGCCCTGCTGCCCCTGCCCTTCCCCACGTTCCCCCAACCCCCCTAGCCCGCTGCCCCCGCCCCAGCTCCCCACAAGCGCCCCCTCCCCACTCCTCCGAGCCCTGCTTGCCTCAAGCCCCTCCGCGCCCCGCGCCCGCGCATGCGCATGGCAGCCCGCGATGTGGCAGCCGCCGGGTGGGGGGGGGCCGGGCCCGGCCGGGCCGGGGGCGGCAGCTGACGGAACCCCGAGCCCCTCAGGCCCTGGAAGGGTAGGGGGGACCTGGCGTAGGCGCAGAGCCTCAGGGCGGGGTCTTCGGCCCTGGGCCCCATCGAAACTGACCTCAGCAGGGGCAACGCGGACACAGGGGAGGGGGCCGGCTCCCCCGGCCCGCTCACTCACCTCCGCCATGGCCGTGTGTGCGCGGGAGGCGGTGGCCGCACCGGGATCCCCGGATGCGGAGCTGCATGCTCATTGGCTATGGCCCTGAAGGGCGGGGATTGGGCGGGGCCGGGGCGGGGCAGGACGCGTAGTAGGTGCTCCCGGCGGGAGGGGTCTCCAGCGGCCGCAGTCAGTGGGTGGGACTCTCAGAGTCTTGGGTCAGTTGGTCCTGTCCCGGGTCGCGCGGATGGAGGCTATCGTTCATACGTGTGTTAGTCCTGATAGCGACATCTGCTTGGGGACCAGTGTATTCTGCCGATGCCAACAGGAGGAAGACAGTTCTGATGTCGTCTGGGTGCTCTGAGTGGGGAGCGAAAGACAGGGTTTCTAAACTCCACCTGGGGAGTTTAGTGGAGCAGAGAGGTGCTCAGAGGACCGGCCCGAGCCTCAGGACAGTTGTGGCTCCCTGGCCTGGGACTCAAGAGCGCCCCCTTCCGGACATGCGTCGGCCTTCGTGCTGTGGTGTAGCAGGAAAGTGTGGGCTCCAGAGAGGTCTCCAGCCCAAACCCCCAGCTCTGCCGACAGGGGGCGGGAAGAATCGCCGCCCTTGTGACCAAGAATTGGCGGGAAGAGCAGAAAACTATTTCTCTCCTTCCTCCCGTATTTGCGGCCTTGACTGGACAATCAGACGCCCCAAGAGGCTTCAAGATACAGCGACAGGTTCAAAGTCCGAGGAAGGCTTGACTCAGCCTGGGAGGACCAGAGGAGACTCCTGGAGAGATTTGGGGTTGGGAGTGAGTCACTGAGGAGGAGGATGGGTGATGAAGAGAAGGGTATCTTCGGGCCAGAGATTGAGCTCAGTGGTTCCAGGGCCTGCGTAGCAAGCACAAGGTTCCTGGTTCGATCCCTGGCAACCACATAAAGCAATACTGAGCAATCAGTACCGCATACCACAGTGCTTGGAGTGGTGGCTCACCCCTGTAATCCCAGTACTCAGAAGGCAGAGGCAGGAGGATTGCCGAGTTCGAGGCTTGCCTGGGCCACATAGGTCAGCCTAAACTACAAAGTGAGATCCTGTCTCAAAAAAAAAAAAGAGAGAGAGAGAGAGAAGGGTATCTTAAAGATCGAAGAGCGACTCCCATAGACTGGAGACTTGTAGTGCAGAAGGGAGGCAACCTGCTGACCAGGTGACACGCCAGGTCCTCACAGTGCAGCATGCAGCACCCTGGTCTGGCAGAACCCTGGAGGAAGCTTTGGTGTTCCAAATTCTTGCCGTCAGGTGAGCAAAATGGAACAATAACACCAGGCCAGACCCGGTGGAGGAGAGGAAGTGATAGAGTTCACGATAGAATCGGAGTTAAGGTGTGGACTGAAAGTATTGGGTCAATGTTAAGATTTACTGAAATCGGTAACCATCCCGTTGTTTGGTAGGATATTACTATTTGAAAATTACCCCCAAAATATTTACTATAAAGAACCACCATATATACAATGTGTTCCAAAATGGTTCAGAAAATAAAAATGTGTTTTGTATCTACAAAACAGAGGAAGAGACCTGGGCATGGTGGCACACACTTGTCAACCGCCCTGGGAGGATAAAGCAGGAAGATTGCCATGAGTTTGAGGCCAGCCTGGGCTATGTGGCAAGACCCTGTTTCAAAAAACAAATAAAAAAGCAAACTAAAGAAGTGGCTAGGTCTATTTGCACCACTATCATAAAATACTACAGAGTTGAGGCTGGGATTTAGCTCAGTGGTTCTGCAAGGTCCTGAGTTCAATCCCCAGTACCACATACCATAATGCTGGGTGTGGTGGCTCACGCCTGTAATCCCAGCACTCAAGAGACAGAGGTGGGAGGATTGTTAAATTCGAGGCTTGCCTGGGCTACATAGTGGGTTTGGGGCCAGCCTGAACTACAAAGTGAAACCCTGTCTCAAAACAAACAACAACAACAAACAAACAAACAAACAAAAACCTCACAGAGTTGCACACTGTTGTTCCAGCTACTGGGGAGGATGAAGCAGGAGGGTTGTCTGAGCTCAAGAGTTCAAAACCCACCTGGCAACTTAGTGAGATCCTCATTAAAAAGAATTTAAAACACACACACACACACACATGCACACAACAGGTTAGTTAATAAGGAACGATATTTATTTCTCATGGTTCTGGAACCTGGAAATGCTCACCGCTTCCAAGTTAGTGCCTTGCTTCTGAGGGGCAAACACTGTGTCCTTCCTGCCGGAGGGGACACGTGGCCAGGAGAACACCTTCCTTACCCTGGAGTCCTCTCAGGATGGCTCTGTCCTCACCGCTGAGTCACCTTCCCAAAGCCGCACCTCACTGTGTTGTCACATGAGGGACTAAGCTTCCAGATGAATTCTGGGTGGAACACTCTTTCAAACCGAAGCAGGAAGCATTACAGACTGAGAAGTGCAGCCTAAGTGTGCATACGAACTGAAAAGAAACATTTGTTTTATCAAGGACACGTGTAAGCTGAACTCAGAAGGGTTTTCTGGACATGGTGACACATGTCTGCCAGGCCAGCTCTCCAGAGGCAAAGGCAAGACGATTGCCTCAAGTTTGAGGCCACTGGACTATATTGCAAGCCTCTGTGTCAGAAAGGGGCGGGTGGAGGAGAAGAGAAAAAAGTTCCCAGGGCAAACTCAACCATGTGTTTCACAGAGGGCAGCCCTGGCACCAGCCTGGTCCCACCAGGATACCATCCAGGTACCTGTGCCACCTGATCGGTTTCATCACTGTCCACTGCCACCTGCCATAGCATCTGGAGCCTCTTAACCCTGACCATAGGAGCCTCACCATCAGCCCTGGTGGCTGCTCTGTCCTGGAGGGTAATGGGACACAGCTTTGCCCCAGAGATGAACAGCATGGGCAAGGTTGCCCCAGGAGAGATTCTAGCCAGTGGAGCCCACAGCTCCACAGGTCCTGGGGCCCAGATTCCACCATGTCTTTGTTTCTGTCTTCCTTTCTTCCTTCCTTCCTCTTTCCTACTCTCTCTCTTTCTTTCTTTCTTTCTTTTTCTCTTTCTTTCTTTCTTCCTTCCTTCCTTCTTTCCTCCCTTCCTTCCTTCTTTCTTTCTTTCTTTCCTTTCCTTCTTTCCTTCCTTCATTCCTTCTTTTCTGACAGGGTCTTGCTTTGCAGTTCAGGCTGACTCTCAGTATGTAGTCCAGGCAAGCTTCAAACTCACAACAACCCTCCTGCTTCTGCCTCCTGACTGGTGAGATTATAGGCATGAGCCACCATGCCCAGCACCGTGGTATGTGGTACCAGGAATCAAACTGGGACCTTGTGCTTGCAAGGCAGACACCAGAACCACTGAGCTAGATTTCCCAGCCCCACCATGTCTTGATTCTCTACTTGTTTTCCTTGATTTGGATAATTTGTATATGTGCTGCCGAAGCGAGCACTTGATTTGGATAATTTGTATTTTTGAGGGGATTGAACTTGGGCCCTTGTGCTTCCAAGGTAGCTGCAGTACCACTGGAGCTAAATCCCCGGCCCTTGTGATTACTTTTATAAATACCATTTTAGGTAATCTGGTTAATTGCATTCCTTCAGGCCAGCACAATCCAATAGGAGTATAATGCAACTCAAATTCTTTTAGTAACCAGATGTGTGTTTGTTTGGATCCAGGGTCTCAATATGTACCCCAGGGTGTCCTTGAACTCGTAGAGATTCTCCTGCCTCGACTTCCCAAAAGGTTGGCATACAGGCATGTGCCACTGTGTATGTCCCGCAGAAATCAGATTTAACAAAGAAAATTAAAATTAATTTTAATAATGTCTTCTAACAAGCAAATCTTCAAAATATTATCTTTCCATCATGCTTTATAAATAGAAAATCATTAAAGAGATATTTATTCTCTTTTCTTTTTCATACGAAGTCTTCAAACACCAGTACTTTTTTTTTTTTTCTTTTTGAGACAGGGTCTCGCTTTATAGTTCAGGCTGGCCCTGAGCTCACTATGGTGTCCAGGCAAGCCGCCGCGAACTCAGCAATCCTCCCATCTCTGCCTCCCGAGTGCTGGGATGACAGGCGTGAGCCACCACGTCCGGCATTTGTTTGTTTGTTTTTTAATGAATGATTTAGCCAGGCATGGTGACACACATCTTTGATCCCAGCACTCAGGAGGCTGAGGCAGGAGGATCGCTGCAGATTCTAGACCAGCCTGAACTACATAGTGAGTTCAAGGCCAACCTGAGCTACATGTCTCAACACCCCCTTCAAAAAAAAAAAAAGGTGAATTAAACGTTCTCTAGATTCAGTCAACCTTTTACCTTCTTAATTGAGCTAATTTATGGCCTAGTGATGGGTCTAGTAGGGAAGAGGTGTAAATCTAGCCAAGAAATGTCTCTGTGGGGCTGTTCTGGTGACATCAGCTAAGACTTAGCCACTAAGTCTTAGAAGTTGCAGTCTTCAAATGATTTCATCTTTCATTTCTTCTATTCCACTTCACATAACTAATCTTAATTACTTTTTAATACCCCTCCCCCCCTTTTTGTGATACTGGGGATCAAACTTGGACCCTTGTGCATCCAGGGTTG